>JAYMTH010000363.1:0-22230 GCA_036897465.1 Pelargonium australe
CTTGATTGGATACAAGAAAAAGATGTGTGAATAAACAAACCCAACCTCCATTGCTTTGGTCCCCTTTGAATAGAATCACACATCATTTTCATGTGCCTCATCAATCCCCTCCCACCCTCCCCCATGCCCACTAAAATATTTCCCATTCTAATTTCTTAATGACACAACTACATTACAATACAATGAATACTTGGTGTGACATGTTCGAATTCATCGTCACGTACACACTACGCACCCATTTCACGATGACAACATCGAAAATGACACTCAACCCAATGGTTCGTTTTTTGTTGTTGTTGTGAAATTTGAAAAAATAGAAAATTGTACAAGAAAAGGTTGTGTGAAGATGACATGTGAGGGCCAAATCCAAAGTATCTTGGCATAGCTCTGTGCCATGCTTTGTGCTTTTGTTTTTGTTTTCTGTTTTCATGAAGAGGGTGTGTGAGACTTGGTGTAAAGTAAAAGAAGAAAGAAAAATGGAAATTTGTGTGACATAAGTTGTCCAAAGAATACCATAATATTCCAATATTTTGCAAATGGATGGATTGAGGAAGTGGGGCTGCCATTTCCATTGCTATTGCCAAGCAATAAATAGTACAAAATAAAGCATAGATTATGGATCAAACTATTCAAGAGGGATAGATGGCCAAGGAAGTAGATTAGCATGTGCAACTACACATGTCTTTAATCGGGGATGACCTAATTTTCTAATAAGTGTATTAACCGTAGAAATAGAAACAAAAACATATAACTTCTTTTAATATTAGAATGCAACACGTATACGTCTCTTTTCCGTTGATTCAGTTATTCAAAAGTTGGAGTCAAATATTGGATTGTGACTTTTGAGAGCCGCTTCTAAATAATAAAAAAATTATAAGAAGAATGAAAAATAGAACAAGTGAACAAAAACGTCGACGAACACGTTGTCATCGTCAACAATTGCAATTAAAGGTGAAAACTTTCACGAAAAACTTGGTTAAAAAATAAAATCATAATTTGTTTTATTTTACCACGTGACCCACTAAAATTTTTAGGACGGCCTTGAGAGGGCCATGATGGGTACCCTAACTTTCTTCCCTTGTGAAAGGGGGCACTCATGTCAAGTACCACTCTATTATCATCACCATCATCATCATTTTACAATTGATTTTGTTGTTTCCTTTGTTCTTTCTTTCTCACATTTGCACAACATACACCCCAATTTCCTTTGCTCGAGGACCCTACCACCACCTCCACCACCCATATTTCACAACTCATTTCATTTCACAAAGTTGACAAGACCTTCCTTGGATATGGAGATACTCTTCCAAATTACACATGGCCTCATTGTCTCCAACACTATAAAGTAATGAAAAGATCCAAGGAAATTTATATATAGGGTTGGAAATTGGTTATTGGACTGACCTTAAAAACTTGAAGACACATGGGTAATGAGTCAATATTGACCCCATCCATGGCTCATATTGTGGTATGACTCTCTGACTTGTTCTCTTGCATTGCAATAATAATCACTTTACTGTGGAAAAGTAATGAGCATGCATTGAACAGTAGTAGTAGAGTAATATATGTAGGTGATTCTTTTGAAAAGGCATGGTGGTGGGTCAAGATAAGAATCCACAAACAACACCCCAAAACAGGAGAGAGAGAGAGAGAGAGAGAGAGGCCTTTCTGTTGTAAGAAATCATGGGTTGCACAGTGAACTCTTTCCTTTATGTGGGAATTTGAATGGCAAAGCCATGAGTCCACTTTACAATATGGGATGGTTGGAGTAAGGCTAAAGATTGATAATGTATATAAACAAACAAAAGGACACTTATTTATTGCAATCTTGAATCCACCATCACCATGGGATATATGATGAAACATTGAAATGAAATCACAAACACACAGTAGAGTAGAGGAAGCTACTGTTTACAATCCCACTCACAAAGAATCCCATTAAAATGGCCCTTTTTGTAATTGTGGTTGCAAACCCAACTCCCTCATCTTTGGTAAAATCTCTCTCTCTCTCTCTCTCTTTTGACAGTAGATTAGCTAGGCTCCACTGCAAAAGCCAACCACTGAAATGATTCATGTTTGTTTGGTTGAGGTAAGTGGGTACACATGACATGGTATCCAATCCAACATAGAATGGATTTTATATATATATATATATATGGATGGATAGCATGTAGAGTACTTGTATTGGTCTGATGTGTGACCAAAATCTAATATATTTCTTTTAAAAAAAAAGTTGATTCTCATGAAATGATCTCCCATCAATAGCCACAGAGGTGTGTACTATGTTTTTAATCCATCTTTTTCCCTCTTTCTGACACTACCACATTCTGTAACAGCGAAGCTTCAACATGAAGGTGACAACTTCAAGAATCAGATCTCACTTTGGACCAAATAATGCTAGTGCAAATATTAGGTATTTTAAACAAATCTTGTCTAAAAAGTAACTAATATCACTTTTTCCTTCTATTGATACAAAAATAAAGAATTTTACAAGCATAGTTCTTTATAATGAACCAGAATGGCTCAACAATCTAAAGATTAGAGTAGGTTTTGTGCAAACAAAGTAGAAGTATAGGCTTTTAAGTCTATCTTCTTTTCTTTTTCGTTGAAAGAACAAGCTTTGCAATAAAAATCGAGTTTAAAAGAATATTTGCTACGAGACCAATACAATTATCACACAATAGTTTCAGGCATCCGACGTACGGGTGTGACATTGGATTAATTACTGATGTAAGTCACATAATTAAGTTTGATGGTTCACATTGATTTTTTTCTTTTCCCCTTCAAATTACTTCATTCTCCTAGTGATAGACTTGGATTTTTTCACTACCTTAAAACAAAATGGGCCATATATAGTAAAAATTACAGGACTGAGTAAATGGATTGGGCCTCATAATGGGCTCCACCATGAGCTGTGTGTGACATGAATTGTACAACAAATCAACCAAAAACACTTGGTCTAATCAAGATTGAATTTTAGTATGGTAATGGACTGTGGATAGTGATTGGACATGCTAGGGTTGTCCCCTCCATGTCCTCACATTGTTCACCACTCGTTCCATATCCACATTCATAGAAACAGTGGATCAAGACATCTTGGAATCATGCCTCATTTGTTCACTAGTGTGAAAACAATAGCTACTCAATAGATTGTAGATTCTTTATCCCTTTCTTTTCATAGTTTCATCTATTCAATGGTAGGGTCTTCAACTTACATATTTTTGGGTAACAATTGACTGAAAAATAACATGATCATAGTGTTTGTTAACTTTGTGGGCCTCCATTTTACATTGTCGCGTCGAGAAAATGCGTTGGGTAGAAAATTGATTTGAAACTCATTTTAACATTTACAGCATCAATAAAGAAAGTGAGAGAGAAGAGTTTTAGAGAAAGAGCAAAATAGTTAATAATGTAATCTAAGATTAAGCAAATTACGTTTTCTATATGTCGTATGAAAAGTAAATAAACGACCGAAATTGATAATGAGAACCGCAAATTCAATGTCTCTTCTTCTTTTTTCCTTCTAATTTTGCTTTTACAAAAATACTTTCTATGTATAGTTAACAAACAAGCAATTGATTCTTTTCTTTATTTATGTAGAATTGAAACCTTGAAAAAGAAGTCTTGAAGTTCAGTGTGAAAGAAAGTTTACCAAAAACTCAAAAAGAAATGTTGAAAGGTTTTGAGCATTACTTATGATAGACCTAACACACCTACTTTCAATAAGGTTGAGAGTTGAGACTAGAGAAGTGAAGACCATGATAATGAATACAACTAAAAAAAGCACTCACTTGACTTTTATCCTTATATGCTAGTCTTTTTAAAAATGGGCTACCTTGTACCTTATACATTATCACCAATTGTGATTTGAAACTACTTTTTTTTCTTTTTTTCTCAAAGTCTTATTCTTATCCTTTTAATGAATACAATGAAAGAGAAGTTTTATTTTATAGAAAATGTGAATTTGCTTCTTCAACAAGAAGCTTCATGAAGGAAATAATGAAGCCTTGCCTACTTTAGAGAAAGACATGCAACAAGAGAAAAAGAAAGGTCCTATCATTATATATGTGTCACTGCTTCACAAAGAAGATAGGCATTTATTGTTACCAGCTGACCAGCAACAAGTGGTAGTAGAAGAATAAATGGATACCTTTGTCATCAGGACATTCTACAATAGATTAGAGATTTTATTTTTATAAACAATAGGATAAGAAGGTTCGAACTCGAAATTTCAGAAGGAATTCAAAGTATTTTATCCATTCGATCGCACATGTCTTGGTATAGATTAGATATTTTTAACCATTGCATCACTTCTATATTCATAAAACATATTGCATCACTAAAAAATCATTACATTAACAAATGACCTTTTGAGAGCCCTTCCCCGTCCTCGGTTCTTTCCGACGCTGAAGTCAGATATTTGTAGTGGTAATTCTTTAAGAATCATTGAATTGGTTGCGAAACGTGAGGTGTCATTGTGGCCCAAAGCTCCAACACGTAATATAAGACATAAAAGCCCATATTGTTATAGGGTCCAAGATTTATTCCACCAAAAATATTTGGGCCACTAAAAGCCCATTTCATTTTGTTATGGGGTCCAAGAAATCCACCAAAATCTAAGGGCCCAGAAAAGCCCCTTTTATTATAGGTTCCAATGGCCCATTATAGTTGTAGACAAAAACACCCCGTCTCGCCGCCGATTTGCCCTAGACAAGAACCCTAGCGTAAACCTAAACCCCCCCACTCTCTCTCAAACTTCAAATTTCAGAAAATCCCCCCTAAATTTGCGAACTTTATCTCTTTGGGTGCATCTTCTCGGCTTGAATTTAATCACCTTTTCTTTTTGATTGGAGGATGGAGGATGAGAATGGGGAGGTGAAGCAGAGAGTAAAGCACAAGGGGAAGCACGACAAGCCGAAGCCATGGGACGATGACCCCAACATCGACCGCTGGAAGGTTGAGAAGTTTGATCCTTCTTGGAACGAAAGTGGGATGCTTGAAGTCAGCTCCTTCTCGACTCTCTTCCCTACCTACAGAGGTATTTTTGCTCATTACTCTTTTGGTTTCTTTTGAAAATTTGTTGTCTTTGTCTAATTACAAATACCCAATTAGCATTTTTCTTTCTGATTTTGTGTAGCGTTTGAATTTGAGGGAAGCTATTTCGCATTTACCCCTTTTTTTCTTTTTTGCTTGTGTTGTCATATCTTTGTTATGTGGTTGAGGTTGAGTTGGTTTCATTATTTGATTCTTCTCTTTTTGGTTCAGAAAAATACTTGCAAGAAGCTTGGCCTATGGTGAAATCTGCTTTGAAGGAACATGGCATTGTATGTGAGCTGAATCTGGTAAGTCTGTTGGTCATTTTATGAAATTTCCTAGCTTGGATACGTTAGTGTTAATACTATTTAACTCACCTTCTGTTTCATATAGGATATTAGTTCCTATTTTCTGTCCTGTCCACTTCTAGTCTAGAAGTCAGGGCATCACCTTATTTACGTTGTCATTCTATCCTTTGTGCCGTTTAGTATAATGCATAAATCAACCAAGAGGGTGACAGTTTAGGAAAATTTATAATTGTGCATAGAGCCATGCCATTTCAGACTAGTATACTTATTGCTAGGTTGGACTGTAGGAGGAATTTGAATTATTCTCTAGGTTGATCAGTTGAACATATATTGATTACACAGTTTCCTTTTTTTAAATATTGAAACCCTGCACAACTTGTTGAAATGCTAGCTTGATTTGTTTATTACATCATGAATCTGAGAGAATTGAATTTTTTTGTCATGTGGTTATCTAAAGAAATTATGGCTTGACAAATATATACATTTCCCACAAAAATAGAGAATCAGGAAGAGATATAAGCTCCAATATACATGCATGTATGACTTTTATCTATTGGAAATTAGATTTTCTCTGTATTTGCTTTTTTTGCTACTGGTTTTATCAAATCTTGATTTCTAGGTAGGGTTTCTATTCTTTAGTTCTGGTTCCATTCTAAATGCTATTTGCCTTTCCATTTGAATAAATCATTGTTATGGATGAGAATGAATATAAATCTTCTCACTGACCTTAAAATCCAAAGTTATTTGTTTTCATTACTTGCATTCCTTGATTGTCCTTCCCTTTTGATTATATAATTTGGTTTTTTATTTGAAGGCATTTGTTAAATGAGAAAACAAACTTTTAGATTTTTTCTCAAATCCCTTAGATTCTTTTCTTTTTCCTCTTTCCTATCTTTTGATTGGTCACTCTGCTATTTTAGCTAGTTGGACCCATGTTAGTCTCTAAGAAACTTAGCTATAGGTGGTAATTATAGCACTTCAAATTTTGGCTTGTGGTGTTAAGCATTATGCTATGTCTTGTGTCTGTAAATTTGCATTCTATGCTTCCTAATCATTATATCTTGCTTGGTCAGGTTGAAGGTTCCATGACAGTATCAACAACTAGAAAGACTAGGGACCCCTATATTGTTATGAAAGCTAGGGATCTCATCAAACTATTGTCAAGAAGTGTTCCTGCACCTCAGGTACGCAGCTTCAAAGTTTATTCATCATTTGCTGAAAATGAGGGATTTATTATTACTATTTTTCTTGAAATGTGTTGTTATAGGATTTGTATCAGTTGGTAATTGTAGTGCTGTTGATGCTGTAGGCAATCAAAGTACTGAGCGATGAAGTGCAATGTGACATTATCAAGATTGGAGGATTAGTCCGCAACAAGGTATGCATTGCATATTCAAATAGTTCCTATAGAACTGTTACACTGTTGAATAGGTTTGTTTAGTTTTTTTAATGTTCGAATAGGAAAGGGCTTAGGACATGGGCTGGAAGTCTGGATCTATGTGTTCGTAACAGTAATTGTGATTCTTTATGTTAATTGTTAAATAGATTTCTCTAGCTTTTTTTAATATACTTTTGTGTTTTGTTGTTATTATGAGCTGACAGCTTAAAATATGGAATATTTTTTACAGGAACGATTTGTTAAACGTAGACAACATCTGGTGGGCCCCAATTCTTCCACACTCAAGGTGTGTATTGTGACAGATTAGACTGGCTTGAAATAACCCAGCCCCAACCCCCCAATTCATCCCTCAAAATCCCTTGTTTCACTTCCGTTGCAAGTGTTTGTAGCAATTTATTGCGCTTTTGTGTCACTTGCATTGTTGTTATTGACAATCCCATTATGTTTCTGCATTGTAGGCACTTGAAATTTTGACAGGCTGTTACATCCTTGTTCAGGTAATTGTCACTGCTCTCTCAAACACACAGACTAGAGTTGTGTGATTGGGTACTTTATTTTTCACGTACCTTGTTTAGGTGTTCTTTGTTTGCTTTTTGTTAGTTTTGCTTCTGACGAGGAGAAGTTTTCTTTTCATTTTGCTTGTTATGTGTAGGGAAACACAGTTGCTGCAATGGGTTCATTCAAAGGTCTGAAGCAAGTCCGGAAGATTGTTGAAGACTGCATTCAGAATAAAATGCAT
Organism: Pelargonium australe; assembly: GCA_036897465.1. NCBI lineage: Eukaryota > Viridiplantae > Streptophyta > Magnoliopsida > Geraniales > Geraniaceae > Pelargonium > Pelargonium australe. Next base: position 7,481 of record JAYMTH010000363.1, read on the forward strand.
CCCGTATACCATATAAAGGTTTATACCCTGGCATTGTTTGTTTTTGTTGCTGGAGTTCTTATCACTAAAATCTGTCAACATTGTCCTTTGTGTGTGCTCTTTTATTGTTCATGCTCTTCATTTGCATGTAGATTCTCATGATGAAGAAAGAGCTTGAGAAGGATCCTGCACTGGCACATGAGAACTGGGACAGGTTTCTTCCAAAATTTAAGAAGTACGTGACATTCTATGTCGTTTCTTTTTGAGTCCACTCGTAATAGTTAAGTTAAACCTTTACCAAGTAGCATGATTTCTATTTCTTTTTTTCTTTCAACAATATTTTCAGGAAGAATGTTAAACAAAAGAAGGCCAAGAGTAAAGAGAAGAAACCATACACACCTTTCCCACCTCCTCAACAGCCTAGTAAGGTGAGATGGCTACTCATATACAGATCCAAAGCCTCCATTCTGCAAATGGAATGGCTTTATATTTTGCCACATGCTAAATAGGTTTCTTGGTTGGATACCCTTAAAACAATGACAGTTCAAACCTTTTAAGTATTGAGTGGTTATACGTTTATAGTTAATATAGTAATTATTGTTCTTTTCGTAGTGGGAAGATGTTAAGGTGCGTATTCTTACATTTTGTGTTATATTCAGATTGATCAACAATTGGAGAGTGGTGAATACTTCTTAAGTGACAAAAAGAAGGAAGCAAAGAAATGGCAAGATAAGCAGGAAAAGCAGGCAGAAAAAACTGCGGAAAACAAAAGAAAAAGAGAAGCTGCCTTTGTTCCTCCTAAGGTTTGCTCATGAGACTCCATATCCTAATTGGTGAAATACATTATCGTACTATTATTGAATTCCATTTTTCATTAATAACCATTTTATTTTCTGGCTTGGCTATGTTAGGAACCCGTACATCAGGACTCTAGTAAATCTGATGATGGTAATAAAGATGTAATGGCTATGGCCAGTTCTCTAAAGGTAATAAGGATCACAAGGCTTGTTCAGTTCAAAGCTATCATAGAGAGAACATATGTAGCAATTGAAGGTCTAAAATTTTCTCCATTCCCTGATGTTTGAACCTTTTGTCTGGTATTTGCAGAAAAAAGCCAAGGAGTTTGGAAAGCACAAATCTGCTGAAAAAATTAATCCTGAATCATATATTGCAGCGCCTGATTCTCAACCTTCAAAAAAGAAATCCAAGCGATCCTAGGTTGTGTTTGTTGTTTTGGTTGTCATTGTTCTGTGGGGTAGTTTTGGGAATGAGAGAAATTTTGTGCAAGGACAGTCATGTTCCAGCTATTGTTATCATTCTACAATAACAATGAAACAATTATTGTTATGCAGATGAGTAATTTTGCAAAGGATAATTATGTTATTGTCGACGTTCCAAAATAAGTGTCTATTTTCTCCGCCCATGAAAGATATTTTTAAACTCCTAGTCCTAGGGGAACTTATGATTTTGGATCACTCAAAAGGCTTCACCATCCAACACCTCATCTATTAGTGCAACCTGGAAGGACATCCCTTGAATGGAGAAACAAACATAAAAAAAACCAACAATCACCCTTTCATATGCCAAAACACCCTTAAATTGTCATTTCTAATAAGCTTTTATTCTCATTCTTTATCCATTCAGTGTGATCCTATCAAGAATTACTTTTTTTGTTCTCTGCAGATATGTGAGAGCTTATAAGACCATCTCCTTCTATTGGGATGAGATTGCACAGGAAAAATTCAAGACATTGCTCAATAGTACAATATCTGGCTCCTCTGCGACCCTCCGCAAGCTTTGCATCAATAAGTTTTTATGGTATGATCCCTTACAAGACTCCATTTAATGAAAGACTTGTCCCGAGACTAAAATCTACATATAGTGGAAAACTCTGATAGTTTCGAGTGTGTACTCTTGAGAGTAATCCCACACCGCTTACCAAGCATCATAGGGCGGGCGCTTGCTCGCCCTTCTGGTAGTACTCCCATGTGAATATACTCTCGAGCGTCTACCCACCACTTGGTTCTCTCTAAGAACACGAAAGAATGCTAAGACGCTACCAAGAGCTGTAGGCGCTCCGTTATTACCAACTCGGTCACGCGATGCTTGAAGAGCATGCGCAAGCTTCCAAACTCAATCGGCGTTCATGGAAGACACACCTGGGAATGCGAGATTCAAATTCATTATGGGTCCCAGATCGTTGGTCTATAATGAGTATAAATACCCTTCTATTGAAGAGAGTAGATTCACTTGTGAGTTCATTTTATTGCTCATTTATTCTCTTATAAATTGAACTAGTTACCTGATAAGGTTCAGCAAAAACCAAAAATAGACAAATCACAATAAACGAAGAGATAAAGAATATCAAAGGGGGAGACAATTAAGTTCACAAACACCAGTATAAACTAACTCATCAAACCATTTATAAGAGGCTCAAGATGCACAAAACACATTACTTGTTCGGTAACCAAAGACCTAAATTCAAATATTAATAAAACTGCATAAACTATACTATACCCATATGATAGATACTTCAGATTGTCAAGACACTAATGAAACTGGACAAAATTTAAGACATGGAAATGTGCTGCTAACTGTATCATACCAACTGTATCGCCTTTGCCTCCAAAGAACCTCTCATCTGTCTACAGCTTGTCCTCGAATTCTGAAAGTGGAGTCATCTGCTCCTTCAAACCCTTCCTCTTCCTGATATCTTGTACAAGTACTGCTGCTTGTGATCCAGCTTCCAGGGGATCGGACATCATCATGTCCCAGTGATCAAACACGCACTGGGGAAACGCTTGCCCTGAGGTTGCAGCTCTCAACGCACCCGAGAAACCAAATGACTCAATGACCGGAAGGTATGCCTTGATGTTGTATAGTGGAGTACCCGGCCTCTGCATTTCTTCAAAGACATGACCACGTCTCTGATTCAGAACACTGTAAATGCCACCAAGAGCCTGCTCAGGAGCTTGGATCTCAACAAGATAGACAGGCTCGAGAAGCCTGGGCTTGGCTGTAAGCTGGGAGGCATATATGACCCTCCTGGCTGTTGGGATGACCTGACCACCACCTCTGTGGATGGCATCAGCGTGGAGCACCACGTCACAGACTTCAAAGCAAATACCTCTCATATTCTCCTCAGCCAGAGCACCTTCCTTTGAGGCCCACTGGAAACCGGCCACAACTGAATCCTTGATTTCATTCAGGTACTGGACTCCCTTACACATGTCAACAACCATGTTAGGACCAGTAGTCTCAGGGCCAAAACACCAAATCTTCTTGGCTAGATCCTTGTCCCAGCCAAACTCTTCAGCCAATATCTTGGAACGGGCTTTAGGATCATCCCTTGGACCGATACGGCCATCATCGATGGCCTCTGGGAGACCATCCTCCAAGGGTCTTGCTTCCATGTAGAGACGGTTATGCTTGTTGGGGGACTTGCTCATCACTGTGCGGCCGGACTTCTCAAGGACAGTTTCACGGAAGGATACAACTGGACTAGATGTGTGGATCTCAGCACCACCCATGAAATCATCCTGCAAATCCTTTAAACAGATTTCAAGGTGGAGTTCTCCAGCACCAGCAATGATGTGCTCCCCGGATTCCTCAATGGTACAAACAACCATGGGATCTGACTTGGCCAGACGTTTAAGACCTTCAACAAGCTTAGGAAGATCGGAAGCAACCTTGCACTGGACAGCCACTCGAACAACGGGTGACACGGAGAACTTCATGGCACGAATTGGATGGGCATCAACTTCCTTCTCATTTGTTAGAGTAGCATTCTTAGTAATAAACTGATCCAAGCCAACCATAGCAACAGTATTACCACAAGGCACATCTTCCACAGTCTCCTGCCTCTTACCCATCCAGATGACAGTTCTCTGCACACTCTTAACATACAGGTCTTTTTTCTCACCAGGGACATAGTTTGGACCCATGATTCTAACCTTCAAACCAGTTGATACCTTTCCGGCGAACACACGACCAAAGGCAAAGAATCTACCCTTGTCAGACGCAGGAATCATCTTAGAAACATAGAGCATCAAAGGACCGTTAGGGTCACAATTCCTAATAGCATTGGCATATTGATCATCCAGCGGACCCTCATACAAGTTCTCCACACGATACCTTTGCGCTGTTGCAGGAGAAGGAAGGTGAAAGATCATCATTTCCAGAAGGGCAGTACTTGCAGGGAGCCAATTCTGCATGACTCGCTTCATCAAAGCCTTGCCCATCAGATCCTTCTCTTCACCCTTTATGACAACACCTAGCTTTTGCAGCATAGGCCACAACTTGTCCTTCTGATCATTCATACATGTGTTGATAATCTGCTTGATGGGTTCATAACAGAACTGAACAAATCCACGCTTGCAGGTAGCAGACCCAGTATTCTTGGTGGTCCATTTCTTGGTAGCAGGATCAAAGAAATTCTCACCCCATAGGCGTTCCATCATCTTAGACTCATCAACTCCAAACTTGGAGGCATACATTTTGGCAAAATTGGTCAATGTGAAAGCCCACCCGTGCAAACCAGCGGAGAATGCAACTGTTCCTTTCTCAGGATACACCTGAACATCACCTAGAAGAGGATCTTCATATGTGGCCATGATGACATTGGCATTCTCAATAACCCTAGAGAAAGTTTGGTATGCCTCTTCTCCATCAACCTGGAGCTCAAGAAAGCACCTGTCCATCTTGTTAACAGTTAAGACAGGCCTAATCCTTTCTCCAAGTGCTTGACGAAGTACAGTCTCTGTCTGCACACAGACACCTTCAATACAATCTACCACCACAAGGGCACCATCAGTAATACGAAGAGCAGCTGTAACTTCAGATGAGAAGTCAACGTGTCCAGGAGAATCAATAAGATTAATGAGGTACTCATTCCCATTTCGCTCTCCCTTGAAGCTCTTCAACGACTCAGCAGTCATCTCATAATAAAGGGAGATTCCAGTAGACTTAATTGTAATACCACGCTCGGCCTCATCTGCACGAGTATCTGTCATCCGAACATCACCAGCAACTTCTTGTGCAATGATACCAGCAGCGGCCACAAGTGAATCAGTAAGTGTTGATTTTCCTACAATGTGGAAGGGTCATAACATTAGGACTTAAATCAACAAAACAGAATAGAGTGAATATAAAGGAGATTATATAACTATAATAGAATGGCAGCAAAAAGCAGCCACAACACGACTATGGGGGTAAAAAGTAACGTAAAATAGGCTAAAACGCATCAAAGGACATTAAAAATAGCTACTTTATATACATTGCAATATTCGACTCCAGAATTTGCTCATCACCTGTATCTAGAAGGGTCAAAATTAATTAAAGCATTTCTTATAAGTCTATAAGTATTACTAATAACGCTTCAATTCTGTGCTGGAAAATGGACACTTAGTCAGGGCATAAACAAACCAGTTTCTTATCTCTAGAAAGAGGGAATGATAATACTAAATAAACCAAATACAGCAACTTAGGAGTCTTCTCCAATCAATTATTTTCATACACCTAGTTTTGTATCTTTTCAGTTTTCAATGAAAGGAATAAAATCAAAACAGAAAACATACCATGGTCAACATGGGCAATGACTGACATGTTACGGATGTTGTGTTTAAAATCCATAATTCTACGAAGCTCCTCGGCTGTGAACTTAACCTGCACAGATCAAGTTATTTAAAACATTAAAAAACATCTGATAAAAATAGGCATAGAGAAAATTCATAACAATCCAAATATCATAGCAAGTAACTGCACTTACCATCTTTGCTAGTCTTGATAATCACAAGCAGCAATAACTTTTCCTCCAAGTAATAAAGTAACACCTGCCAACAAAATATCAGCACAGTTACAAATCACAATCATACAATAATTTCATTTGAAATATAGGGTACACTATTTAATATTTAAAGGAAATATCCCTTTGAGTACAGGAAGAAAATATTAAACAAACGAAACACAAATATGCATACAATTATACAAACACATAGCATGTGTCACATGCATGCAATTTTTTAATTCTCATATTCATCGTCTACACATTCTAATAAATCATCATTCATATCCAATAACAGACACAATTGCTAAATCCATTATTCAAAGCATAGACCAGATTAAACACGCATCAGACCAGATCAGCATTCACATAAAAAAGCTAATAACCAAGAAAAAGCTGTAAACAATCGTTACACAAATCAAATCAAACCGTTCGTATGCCCGGGAAGAAGAAAATGGATCATAACTACCGTATAATTGGAGATCAGGGGACGAACAATCAGTTAAAATGTAAAATCATGGATGAAAAGAACAGAAATAGAAATTATGATCAGTGATTTCAACAAATCTACTATAAACAAACAAATTCAATCTATGGAATGCTATGAAATCGATCGGAAAAATGAACGAGAAAGACGTGATAAAAGCGAAATAGAGAATGAACCTGAAGAACAAAAGACGAAGAGAAGCTATAGGGTGGTGAGAGTAGAGATAGCAGTACGTAGCCTGCAGGTAAGAGGCAGAGCAAAAACGCAGTACATATATATAGCATTTGTCTTCGGCAAGGGTTTTTGTTTTGTACTGGGCTTTAACATATTTTATTTCATGGGCTCAAAAGCCTACAATTTTATAAATTAATAAAGTATATTTTTCTCAACCAAAAAAACCTCTAAAAAAGAATTCTAAGTGTCCATGATCTTCCATTAATATATAGTATTTTAATAATGCAATTTGTCTTAGAAATTTTTGTATTTATTACTCCATTCGTCCCAAAATGAGGTCCTCCTTTCTATTTTGAGAAAAATGAAGGATTGTATTCTCATGATCATGTGTTGAGAAATCTTAATAACTTTTTATAAGAATATTATCGTCAATTCATGCATAACTAACTTACTAGAAAAGAAAATAAGAAACTCATTTTGAGACAAAAATGCAAAACAAACAAGACACTCATTTTGAGACGGAGGGAGTATTAGACAAAATTATTCAGCGCTATTGGTCGGGTGGGGCGGTGTACCGGATTTTTAAAAAAAAAAAACTAATTCTAGTGTGTAACTCAATTGATTAGTTTTAATATCTATCTTCTTTAAACTTTAAAAATTGCATTGCACTATAGATAAGTTTTGAAAAATTCACATGCATGTCTCAGCTTCACTCATCTTCTGTTTTGAAAATTGCATATGCACCAACTCTTTTTTCAATCTCAATCACAAGCATGTCTCAGCAAAGATAAGGTTCTCAACTGACTAAAATATAAGCCAACAAACTCAAAACTTTCTTTTTACCTTGGTTTAGTTCTTTGTGTATCTTCCATATTTCTCATGTTTTGGGTCTTAAAAGTTCGTTTTCTGTTTGCCAAACATTTCAAATGCGTATCTATTTCGAACACTTATGTTCATCATATGATACAAAACCCGTAAGGTTCTCATATTTTGAGTTACATATGTTCGTTTTCTGTTTCCACTGTTCAAAATATTTTCACATGCATCTGTTTTGAATACTTAATACTCATATGATCTGGAATATGTTTTCCCGAACGGGTTACCTTTATGTTGCGTTTCGCGAGTTACACGCACATCATTAGAAATGTTGGGACCACTCTTCTTATTGTTGAACAAACAATGCCCAATGTCATTGGTAAGAATAAAACATCTAACTAAGCTAAATAGCACAATCAAAATAGTCCAAAACTAATGATGGAAAAAAACATTAACTTAATTCGATTGATTCGTAACTCTACAAATGAGTTCATCATAAATTTGGAACATATTCATCATTACAAAATAGAAATTGTATAAAATTGAACAATTACAAACAATGAAACAAATATTCAACTTGAAGTAAGAAGATCCAACATCTCTTACATATGCACCTCCATGCTTGCAAAAAAGCACATGAAACTGTTTAGTGTATTATCATTAAGCACATACAAAATAGCTTCATAGAAAGGAACACCTAAAAAATTGATGATACAGAAAACCATATATTCAAATGAAAATTATAACCAGGACACATGTAAGTCTGTCCTTTAACAACACTCTGTTTTACAGAATGCAACACAAGAAAAAACTAAATTTGTGGATCAATAGTCAGATGTCCTTTATCAGAACCACCTCATAAATTCAGTAAAAAAAATTGAAAATGAGACTCTCTAGGAAATAATTTGCACAAAACTTATGAACATGTAGTTGAGAAGCAAAGAAGATAAAGATATTTAATTTTTCACCTTTTGCTTGAAGTGAACTTCAGGCAATGAAGATTCTCTTAAGCTCAAATGGCAACCAAATCAAGAAATGAAAGGAAATACAACACCAGAATATGGATATGAGATTTAGAAGAATGGCGATGTTCCATGATTCTCACCCTCAAGCAATGACAACAACAATTTTTATTTATGGCCGGATGTATCTTCATCAAGTCATAATCTTTGGACTGAAGATGTTTGCGGAGTAAGATAATAAAATACAATATCGATGCTAGAACACACAACACACTACTTGCATAAAGAGTGTCAAAATACTGTCTAAAGCAAGACCTTTGCAGAACATAGGTGCGTTGTTTAGTAGGATGAACTAAACAATTATAACTATTTCATTTGAAGAATTTTCTTATCCAGGAATAAACATAATTGGATATAAATATATATATACTTGGAATAAATATTTCATTGAATCTTCACCAGTCATAGTCAAAATTACTTGGTGAAAAGCATGGCATGACATGTACCCAATATATGCATTGGCTAAAATGAGGCAAAATGAATGGCATTCTACTGTTGAATCTTAGAAGGGAGCGGATCTTTGAATGTACCTACATGCATGTATATTGCATGTAGGCTGACGTGACGCATTTTTAGTCACATAATCCTTTTTTCTCTCTCCAACTTGTCTGGGTCACACTTCATCCCCTTTCAATGGGGGTGTCATGTGTGGTTGAAAATACGTCACGTCAACCTACATGCAATATAAGTGCATGTACCTACATGCACTAATCATTTTCGATCTTAGGAATCAATGTCAACATTTTACACTTCCCATTGGGAATCACAAAAGACATTTTAGCAATGCAGATATTGGATACATGTATTGTGCTTTTCCACAAGTAACTTCAAAAACATATAACAAATTCAATGCAATATCTAATAAGCATATAAACTCAACTATGTTTACAACCTATGGTAAAAAAAGTCAACATAATAATAAATATTTATATACTTATATTACATAGACAAACATGATTAGAATGATTACAACTATTTTTTTTTTTGGGTAAATTTCAAATGACCCCTACTAACTATTAACTTAAATAACATGATTCCCTCGTTCTTTTTCTCAAATCACATGAATCAATTTTTTTTTTCTTTTCCAAATCACATGACTCTCTTGTTTTTTTTTTTTTCATATAACATGACTCTTGTTTTTTTTTTTTTTTCAAATCAAATAACCACCACAGCTATGCTATGAATTTTTCATCTATTAACTTTAACAAAAAATTAAACTCTCTCATCATGTACATTGCACATGTCATTAAAAAAAATTTAAATACCGATATTTTCCTCACTCATTTGTTGAATTTCCAAAATCTTTGGACATGAAGATTCCGACGACAAGAAAAATGATAAAATTAGTAAACATAAGTTATAGTCCTCATGCTCTTAACCTTTTTGAGAAGAATCTAAAAATTAAATCACCAAAAACTAAACATGACATTTAATATTAAAACAAGGGAGTAATGTGATTTAAAAAAAAAAACAAAATAGTAATGTGATTTGAAAAAAATAACAAGTGGGTAATGTGATTTGAAAAAAAAAAACAAAAAGTCATGTGATTTAAGTCAATAGTTAATAGGAGATATATGCAATTTAACCAAAACTTTTTTTATCAAACTTACACAACAAAGAACAAGAATATTCAACACATCTAGCAACACTCAAATTCTTTAAAAAGGTGTGCTTTAATTCAATGCAGTATTACTAGTTGCTTAAAAGGTCTATTAAGATTGCCAATAATTTTGGATACCACTCAAGAAATAAACATAGTTAGATATAAATATATATACTTGGAATAAACATTTCACTAAATCTTCCCTCATTATAGTCAAAATTGCTCAATAAAAAGGCATGACATGACATGTACCCAATATATGCATTGGCTAAAATGTGGCACATTTTCCAATCAGGAATAATGAACGATATTTTAGCGATGGAGATATTGGATTCATGTCATGTGCTTTTCCACCGAGTAACTTCAAAAACATATAACAAATTCAATGTGATATCTAAACTAAAAGTGTATGAAAAATATCACAGAAATAGACAAGGGTCTCATTTCCTTACCTGATTGAAAGTATTTTTCTCGGCGATCTGGTGGCGGCAGTCGAGGGACGGGCGGAGAGGAGGCCCGATCGGGCGGAATAGCAGAGCGGAGGAAACAGGTTTAGACATCCATCGATGTCTAAAGAGAAGCTGATTCGTGTAGAGCTTTGTGTTTAGATCCGTCGGAGTATAGATAGATTCAGGGATCGGGAAGAAAAAAATGGGAGCTTTGAGGGCTAAGGATGTTTGGGAAAAAATGGAGATCTGCTAGGACGGGGTTGGTGAGAGAAACCTGAGATTTTTTTAGGCTGTAATGGATTCGAGACTGCGGCGGAGCTGGGGACTGCAGTGGCCGCCGTTGGGGCTCACGGGACTGTTTGGCATCTTGTAGGGTTGGGCTGTGATCTATGGCCGTTTTCATGGTTAACGAAATGAAGAAGGAGGTGGAGGGTGTGAGCTGAGAAGAAACTTTAGGGTTTGGTGGTGCTTTTATGGAGGAGCGTTGACCGTTGAGTGAATGAAGGTGGAGGGAAATGGAATGATGGGCTGGGCCAATAAAATGGGCTGGGAACGAAAATTCATATATTATCAAAGTTGGAAAACAACACCATAATATCCCAACGCAGACCCTGAAACATTGTCAAGCAGTTCAGCTAAGACATGAGCTACTCGATTCGCAAAACGGTGAAAAGAGAAACTAATCTTCATGTCCTACACCGAGCAATCCGTTCTGCTGCCCTTCCTCCTTCAGCCACCACCCTAGCACAATACTCCTCCCGGATCCAACACAAATACACTTCAATTCACAATAATTTGAATACAACTTTACGAGTAAAATTTGAACAAAACTTGCATACCATGTAATTGAAACATATGAAATAAACTGAGCTCTGGTTAACTAGGATACATATCACTAAAGACTTAATAGTTCACACAGGCCATCTAATTCAAACAATGCACCATACAAATATCTGTGTCAATAACATACAACAAACAAATTCCCATTCTCCGAATAGAATTGCAGGACAAGGATCTGATTCTGCTCTCCTCTTCTGCGGAAGAATTTAACAGACTGTGATTCTTAAAGAATACAATTACCTGGTGGTTAAGTTCGTCATTAAAAATGTATTGCACAAACAAGCTACTTTGCCTTTTTAAGGAGGTGAGAAGTTTGGAACTCAGCATCATCCTTGATAAAGCTCCACCAAAGGTAGGTAAGAGGAACCGTGCAGGCGTGCCAAAGAGCATGGGCATCCAGGAATCCGAGATATGGTGGAAAATCGTATATCTCTAGGAGCATTGCTAGGCCGCCTCCAAACACCACCACCCACAACTTCCAGCGAGAGGGATGGCGACTGACACCAGCCCAAATGGCCCAAATAAGAAGTGTACCCACACCCATGAACACACATACTTTCATATTCCATCCTGTGAAGGTTTCAAAAAAAAAAAAAAAATCATCGGCAGCACAAGGAAACTGGTGCAGAAAAAAGAAAACATGAAGATGGCACAAAAGCTCATCATAACTCCATTCTCACCGATAAATAACATAGCATTATAATTGGAATGCAAAAGATGGAAAGAAATGAGAGGTACCGTAGTCTAGTTTGTAGAAATTGAGGTATAAGATGTGGGTTGTTACAAAAGCAAGCAGTGGAGCAGCAACCATGACTCTAACAGCCTCGTCCGTCATACTGAAACTCCTTAGTATTGCTAAAATGAATGAGAAACCAAGGAATGCCACTGCAGATGAGTAATCTAACTTTTCAGTCAAATCCACATCCCTGCAACAGAGAGAGCACATGTAAGTAAGAACCTTGAGCTAAAGACGGAAAAAGACTTGATAGAAGTTTATTGTGTATTTAGCATAAGAAAATCAATCTTAATCCCTATAGAGCTCTAAGTTAGCTGTTTTTCCTTCTTCTATTCCCGTCTTCTCAGATATCAAATGGAGCAATAAGTTCTGACACGTAGAGCAACTAGATTTATAAGAAAAAATCTAAAACTGCTACGCAACCAATTGGTATGACTGAATCTTTTGCATAGAGTTATAAATACAAGAGACCTACCTCCAGTTTCTATATTTAACTCAAGGACTAAGCACGTCAACTGTACATACATATATATATTGATGGGATTAAAAGTAATGAAAGAAACCCTTACTGACTGTGGAAAACAGCACTCCAGAACCAGGAGTTCATAGATAAGAGTGCATAGACGTGCCATAAAGAAGCATATTCATAGTATGCTCTCTTATCTTGTTTTAGTGGTAGCTTGTAGTACAGAAGAATGAAAAATGAAAGCCAGCCATGAAAATGCATTGCCAGATTGAGTACACTGAAAACTACAGACATGGGCTCCTGCGCAGTGATGGAACAAACATTAAAATGAATGCACCAGGGATTTGAAACCAACTTTAAGCAAGAAAAAAAGTCTAAGTAAGAACACAACTTCTGAAAAAGCAGACCTGAATGCCAAATACACGCTTGAAGGGCCATTTACCATGATATTTGATAGGTCCTTGACCAAGTGCTTCTCTTTCTTTCTCTATGTCAACCATACAGTAGTAGCGGCAATCACTTTGGCAATCCCATTGTTTCCACTGTAAGTAAAGAACTTCCTGCATGTACCACGGACCATCTATTGGGACACCATCAGAAGTGAATTTGCAGTGTGAAAAACATATCTCCCCAACACATCCAGTTTCATGACATTTTTCCACACAAGTCCTAAAAATATAAGAATACAACCATGAGCATCATTAGCACACAAACATCATTGAAAACTGGAGATCATAAGCATTTTCAGAAATTTGAAGCCACCTCCGTTTGTTTTTCAGCAGCTCACTATCATTATTAATCACATTTTCAAAATCCAAAAGGAATCTTTGAAAATGACTTGAGCTGTAGAAGAAATGACCTCTAAAGTGATTCTTCTCAACAGTAGGCCAGCAAACATCTTTTAAAAATCATATAGCAAAAGAAGAAGAAAAAAAAAGTCAAGGCCAGAAGGTTTATATGGATAGTCCAATGACTTGTTTTTCTTACAGCTCTTCAGCAATTCAGAAAGATTCAGACATCAATCAAGTGGTAAGGTCAAATAAGCCCGACTAGGTTCTGAACAATGACGATTTATCATCAACCCACTTATGCAGATAAGATATCCATAAAGAGGAAGCTCCATGCAAAGCACGCAAACACTTAACTGTAGATGATGTGAAAAATTGTTCCAATAACAAAGAAGGAAGAACATAACGAATACACCTTCCCCCACAGAGTGGACACAAGGGAATAACACGGAACCTCAGATTCTAACATGAAGCTTACCAAAAAAAAAAAATCATACATGTTGCACCATGATAAATCCAACACGAGAAAATATTACCTGTAAAGTGGATTAGCATTGCCAGCACTAGCATCTATGACTCCAGCAAGCCATGAAAGCGTCACCAAGAAAGCAATCCAGTAACAATCTACCATCTGATTGGAAAAGGCACAAACATTAGTTAGAAGTAAAATAAATATAGGACTACGATTGCTGATAAAATATAACAAAGAAGCTTGAAAAATCATAGCGTGATGTTTAAATAATTCCATTTCATCTAAAAAGAAAAACCTTATACAGACACTTGTTAAGGAATGGTACTCAAGAATCTCATGACAATTTTTTCTTAATCCAATACTCAAATCTAGCATAAACATAGATAGACAACTAGAAATCAATACTTACTATCAACAACTTAGTTCACAACCACATAATTTTCATTGCTAAGCATTGCTTACCCAGAAATGTATTGGGTCATCTTACATCTACAATTGACACAAGTAACCAAGTCTGTGCCTTTCTGCAAGACTTGCTACCATTAATCGGCCAAGAATCAGATGCCATTTACCAGAAGCATTGCAAGCATTTCACCAGAAAATTTTAGAAAAAGTGAATCTAGAAATGCACTGATGCAAATCTCATGATCATGAAACTGAGCTACAAAGGTAAAGTTCGAGAGATCCAAAAAATGTCATTTTTTTTTACCTTTCTCTTGAAGTAATGAGTTGGGCAACGAAATTCTCTGGGTCGGATTTGACAAACCCAGAAGCTCATATGGGGAAGAACATCTAGCAAATCCAGAAATACAACGTCACACCACCGGGATTCGCCGATTTGGAGAGACGGGTCAGTCACTCTGGGAAATGAGAATTACGAGGTTCACCAAATGAGGCTTCAGGCTTCAGCTCGATGATTGGGCCTAAAAATAGGCCTGGTCTGTAGGCCCAAGCCCATATATGTTCATGTTGTCTCTTTGTCTATGACATAAAATAGTTAATTTTAGGAAAAATGTCCATTTTAGTCCCTGACCTATCCAAATCGTGCCGTTTTAGTCACTCACCTTTAAAACGTGCCGCTGCAGTCCAAAGGTTAGACGATAGTGCCATTTTAGTCCAAAGGTTCTCCAAAATGA
>JAYMTH010000364.1:0-22171 GCA_036897465.1 Pelargonium australe
TACATGTACATCGCACGGGTGTATAAACTAGTTATTAATAGTATAGGTACCCCTGTGTAATTAATCCTTTTTATTATTTTAGATACTTTCCATTAATATATAAAATAAATTTAAAAAAAAAGTCAAAAAAAATTTGGTTGAACTTGAAAGCATCGAGTCTCTCTCTCTCTCTCTTCCTGTTTTGCTGCTCTCTCTCTCCGGAAAATCCCAATTGACCGATCGTCATGTATATGCTTGTGAACTGCTCCAGCTGCCGAACCCCATTGCAGCTTCCTCCTGGAGCTCCATCCATCCGCTGCGCCATCTGCCAAGCCATCACTCACATCGCCGATCCTCGCACCGCCCCTCCTCCGCATCCTCAACCGCCCTCCTCCGTTCCTGCTCCCTCCACCTACGCGCCTCCTTCTCCGTTCACCCACGCGCCGGCTCCTCCCAATCCTCACGGCCGCAAGAAGGCCGTGATCTGCGGGATCTCCTACAAGTTCTCGCGCCACGAGCTCAAAGGCTGCATCAACGATGCCAAGTGCATGCGTTACCTTCTCGTTAACCGCTTCAAGTTCCCTGCGGATTCTATCATCATGCTCACTGGTATGCACACGCCTTGATCTTCTATCTTTTTGTGCGATTGATCTTTTATCTTTTTGTGCAATTACAGAATTTAGTGTCTTTGTTTTTGTTTTGGTGCAATTACACAAAGTTTTGATTTGCATTATCATTTATAATGTATAACCATGTTTAAGTGTTAAGAGTTATTGAATTTGACAATCTTGAGAGGCATAATTTGATTGAATTTGAATCAATTTCGTATTTGTCCGAAGAAACTTGTTAACTTAGATGTTAATGCAAAAGAGTACCTAAGGAACTAGATGTGATGTTTTTCCACATTTACTCAAGTGATTTTACAATATATTCGATGAACTGGAGCATTTTGTTTTTGTTTTCAATTCAGTGGTGATGTTCATTGACTGTTCATGTTTCTGTTACTACTAATAACTTTTAAGATTCAGTATTTTTATCCAATAGCTCTTTGTACTCCGCTTCAATTGCATTATCAACATCTTCAACTGGAGAAGGTTAAGAGGGGGAGGGGAGAGAGTGAAGATTTGTTTCCATCCTCTGTAGAAGAAGAGGATGAAAGAGAAAAATGAGCACAAAAATAATTGTTTCCTAGGTTGATCTTGGATGAAAATTTATATGATTGTGGCACCAATATTTAGAATTGTAGGACTTAAGCTTTAATCTTATGTCTTAGTTTTATATGTTCTGGATAATAAAATATTATGTTAGGGTCTGCCGACCTATCGTGAATTATTGTATCTAGACAAGCTCCTCACATCATATGTAATTTGAAATCATTCGAGTGTGTATGTCTACTAAAAAAGCATTGTGTGTCTGCAGCACCATCTTGAAGTAAGGAGATCAATATAGATTTAAAGAATTTAGTTTGAGGAGAAATAGAGTTTAGTGTTGATAGTGATGGAGCATATTTCATCCTTTTTTGTCTTCGGTATCACCTCGGTACCTTTTTTGAGAAAATTGCGACGACGACTTCTTGGTGTTAACTGACGTTATAGTGGCAACAACATGGTCGTTTTCTTCTCATCAGCCCTACCCAAGTGTGCCCTCCGTCGATCTTTGCCTAGACATAGTGACCGGTGACCTTCTCGCTGAACATTTTATCAAGTGAATGCTATATCTCCCGCCAATATCACTGTGGTTAGACAACATGATGACTCGTATCACTAAATTTTGCATCAATCACTGAGATCCACTTCAACAACTGCTACACTATCAGAAGTCTTAAAATAAAAGAGCAAAGAGAGTATTTTTGCCTTAAGTACTTCATACCTTACTTATAGGACAGGATAAAAGATCTATCTCACTCACTCTCCAATTGATGGAGGGGAATACTGTAATCTCTTACAAGTTACAAGTCCTGCCAAAAGAGTTTTTATTTTTCTTTTATTATTATTTTTTTTATCAACAAGCGTAACAACCGAGACTCAAACCAGAGACCTCAAGAGAAACAAGCACCTTAAGCCTTTTGCCCCATTGATGGTTGTTAAAAAAAAAAAAAGAGTATTATTGTGATGTTTGTTGTTGTAATTCAGATTAAAGCAGACTTCATTAATGGAATAAAGTGCTCAGTTTGAGGCATGCTGCCTGGTGTTCTTCTTGCTCTTGATTCTTGTGTCTGGGATTACTATTCGATGGTGTTTTTCAGTCACTTATTATGAAACCCTTCTCAGAGCTATTGGCTCATTATACTTATTTTTCTTATTTTTCATCTACAGAAGAAGAAACTGACCCGTACAAACTTCCTACCAAGTATAATTTAAGGATGGCATTATATTGGCTTGTGCAAGGCTGTCAACCAGGAGATTCCCTTGTGTTTCATTATTCTGGACATGGTTCACGACAGAGGAACTATACTGGTGATGAAGTTGATGGATATGATGAAACACTCTGCCCTCTAGACTTTGAAACTCAGGGTATGATTGTTGATGATGAGATCAATGCAACCATCGTCAAACCTCTTATTCGTGGGGTAAAGCTTCACGCAATAATAGATGCTTGCCATAGTGGCACTGTGCTAGATTTACCTTTCCTATGCAGGATGGGCAGGTTAGTTCTAACATGAATGCAGTTGGACATTTTTTTGTTTGTGCAATTATAGAAACTAGATATGTGACCCACAAGCATGATATATTGGGACATTCCTTGCACAGCGACGTGCTGCATCAATTTCTTGGTGTAATGACATGTGGGTAAGGTTTGCTATGGCTTGCTCTGGATATGACCTACTGAGTCAACACCCAGATGCAGTAAAAAATAGACAACATTCCTTTCATATTGATGAGCTCTGAGAGAAAAGAAGTTTGTTCATGACTCTAGGATTCTAATAGTTTCTTTGAACATAAGGTCCTTATTAGTAGATTAAGATAAAAGATATTAAAAGGAATGGTGATAGGATTTTATGCGTCAAGCTAGTTTTTGATAAGAAATGCTCAACATAATTAGTGTTTATGCACGACAAACAGTACTAGATGAAACAATCAAAAGACAATTCTAAGAGTATTTAGATGATACGATACAAGGCATACCCATCAAAGAAAAGATCTGGGATGGGAGATTTAAAGATATTCCTAGAGGGAAATTTGAATGGACATGCAGGGAGGGGTGGGCAAGGGCCTGTTTAGTTGTAAAGTATTTCTCTAATTTTTCAGAACACATTTTTGAGAAAATTGAAAAACAAGAAGACTTGTTAGTTACGCAATTTTCCATTTGAAAAGTTGGTAAACAAAATTTTATAGTTTTCCAAAATAACTTGAAAATGGAAAACTGTTTTTTTTTTTATTAGAAAATTCCAAATGAGGAAGTAATTTTTTTCACTATTTTTTACTTCTATAAAGCATAAATGTTTTTATTTTTTATTTACTAATTTTAAACTATGAATTTTTTATGTCATTTTAATTTCATATGTTATAATTTATGCTAATGTTTTTCTTTGAATAGAAATTTACAAGTAACTGTAAATTTTCCGATTGAAAAACAAAATGCAAGTATTTATGTTTTAAAAGGTGAAAAAAAAATAAAGTAATGAAAAAAATATAGAAAATGTCTCTAACTAAACATGTTTTCTAAATAGTGTAAGTTTTTCTTAGAAAACTGGAAAAGAAAATAAAAACTGAAAATGTAAATGAAAACTATTTTCCATAACTAAACAGACCTCTGAGGTTTTGAGAGTCTTGAGTGATTAGCTTTGGGGATGACAACATGGTAAGAGAGGTCATTTAGACCATGACATGTTGGGCCAAATGGTTAATATCACTTTGGATTCCCTCTAAGATTTCAAGTTAGAGTCTCCTTGTCGACGGTATGGGGTGAGATTTGTGGGTGTTTAGGGTGAGGGACACCTTTGGGGAGTGAGAAACATTGTTACTTTGAGTATGATGTCCCGTCACTGATAAAAAAGAAAAAGGTCATTTTAGATTTTGCTTTATCATATGGTTTGTGTATAGCAAACATTTAAGAAACAAAATTCACTCTTGACCACATATAGTAACGGCTTTATCCTCATGAAAAGAGATGAGGGAAGAGGCATTAAGGTTTGAAAAGTGATCTAGGAGTACATAGCACTAGATTTTCACCTCAAGAAATGTGTACAGAAAAGAAAAAAGAAAATAAAACAATGATTTTAGATAGCCCGTGATGAGATGATGGAACTTAAAGGAGAACCAAAATAGACTTTAGGAATAGCATGTCCGGAAAAGCTAAATGGGGTTTAGTTGAAGACATCATGTTTTCAAATTTGGTGGTGAAACGAAACGGTGCAAAATGCGGCTAGGGATATGAGAAGAGAATGTTATAGGATTTCACAAGGGTAGGACTTAGTACGAATGAATATTATAAAATGGATAGAAAATGAACTAAGTTATAAAAAAAATATTTAGCATTGTGCTATAGTAACAGAAGGATAGGGATATAAATTGTTTTAAGTACATTACAACTAAGGATAACATAGTGTTAACAAAGGATGAGGATATTTCGAAAAGATGGAAGGACTACTTTGATAACATACTTCGTGAAAGTATAGAGGTAGCTTAGGTGAGTTTAGTATTGTTTCCAAAGATAAGAACCGTAGTTTTATGGAGTATATTAGGGTAAGTGAAGTACAAAGAAGGTTTGACGAAATACGAAAATGAAAATGGGGAAAGCAATTAGCTCAAACAGCCAGACATTTCCATGGAAGGTTGGAAATATTTAAGAGTGATTGGAGATATGTGGTTGTCAATCCTCTAACCAAAGTTTAAAAGGAGATACGATGTCTGATAGGATTAGATAAGACGGGCGGGAGGGAGAGAATACAAATGGAAGATCCTTAAAAGCACCAAAATGATTCACATACCCGACCCAACTTTATGAAATAACTTTTTTTTGTTTGAAATGGAGGCTCAACTGGCCACTTCACACAATAGAGAGTAGAGCTCTCCCTTTTTCTCCAAACTTCACTCAACAAGATTCGAATTCTCGGCCTCAACTAGAGGAATATGATGCTTGAACCATTAAGTTGTCCCCATAGGGAGAAATAACTTGGTCCTTGTTATAAGATAGAGTCTACTAGAGTTCTATCGAATTGTTTCTTACAAGATTTTTGGATTTTTGGATGTGTAATAATGCAGGATATAATAACTCATGAATGTGGCTACTGAGTTTTGTACCGTTTATTATCATTCAGTCTTCCTTTTTATTTCTGTCAATCGAACTTTTAGAATTTCATACTTCATGGGTATGTGTGTGTATTCTATTTTCCATGTATGGTTTGAAGATGTACTGATTTTATATATTCTTCTTCACACTTTCTTGATAATATTTTCTTATTGTTAGTGGGCTGATATATATCTAGTTCCAAAGTTATCATTATATTTACGTTGCCCTCTTGGAAGCAGTAGTGGACAGTATTCCTGGGAGGACCATCGCCCTCGATCTGGCGTATGGAAAGGAACAAGTGGAGGAGAAGTCATCTCCTTCAGTGGTTGCGATGACAACCAAACCTCTGCTGATACATCTGTAAGTTTCAGAAAACCCGGTAATTAACAAGTCTGATGAGGTTGCATGCCAGAGGTGATAAAGACAAGTTCAAACCAATACTTTTCTCGAAACAGGCACTATCAAAGATTACATCAACGGGGGCTATGACCTTCTGTTTCATCCAAGCTATTGAGCGTGGAAATGCAGCTACATATGGGAGCGTTCTTACTTCAATGCGCTCTGCCATCCGAAATGCAGGCGGCGGAGCTGGCGCTGCACTTGGTGGTGGTGCTGTGACATCTCTCCTTACTATGCTTTTGACAGGAGGAAGTGTTGGACTTAGTGGCGGGTTGAAACAGGTATTGGCTTTTGTTGTGATTACATTAATCAATTGCATCAGATGATGCCAAAACCTATTTTTATAACATTTATTTGGGGCAAGTCATAATTATTTTTCACTATCATAATCTTTTTTTTAAAAATCATCACTTCCTTCCTCTGAAACAATAGGTATAAGTTAAAACACCATCAATAGCAAATAGATTATTAAGTCTGGTATTATTTCCATCTAGACCATACTTCAAGATCAGGGCAATTTTTGGATAGGAAACTGAAAATAAATGGGCAAAGTGTGAAAAAGGAACTGATACAGGAGCAGGAGCGAGAGAAATATGTAATGAGTAAGGAACACATGAAACCACTTAATTCCAAAATAAAACTAATCCGACTTTGCCCTGAATCCCGAAGCATATATATGATCTCTTGATGTTAATCCCAAAGTGTGTTTCTAAGATAATTACATACCTGACCTGACCAGTATTGTTAAAAAAGTTGTAGTCGGGTGCCGAACCAGGCAGAGGACGGTCAAGCTATTATTTTAAGGAGCGTTAGATTGAATTTGTAGGGTTTAGATTGGTTTTGTGGTCAGGGTTATAATAGCCTCTAACCCTTGTTCAACCCCATAGCAAGCATGCATTCATGTACAAAGTTTCTCATATACTCTGTCGTCTCAAAATAACTGTTCTATTTGACTTCTAAACATTAAGAATAATTGTAATAGTGCCCGACTTGTCCTCCCAATGAGCCCATGTTTGAGCATGCTCATGTAGTTATACCAACTCATGTATATATAGTATATTTTTGATACATCGGACTTAGTTTAAATTTAGGACCTTCATTTTTGGCGTAACGGGCAACGGAAGTAGATTGATGGATTAGTAAGTTTGGAGTAACGAAACTAACTTTCCATCATTTCTTGTTTATTCAACAGGAGCCACAGCTGACTGCTTGCGAGCCATTTGACGTGTATGCTAAACCTTTCTCTCTATGATATTGATTGTGCTGTTAGATTTATTAGAATTACATGAACAGATTGTATAGAGGGAGAAACTTTGTGCGTTCGGGACGGTAAAAATTGATTTGATTGATTGTATTTGTGAAATAAGATTTGTGCAGACATTTTGGCTCTTTCAGGTAATACAGTGTTTGCTTACTTGTTACCGACTTTTATCATCTCTTTCGCATTTAACCTTTGCGTAACCAAATTAGTGTTCAAAACTACTGTTTTTGATCAGCAATTCAAAACTACTGTTTTATTACACTTTTCTAGGTTTTAAACAAAGCTTATAGTTATCCTATTTTGGTAGGAAAATGCTCAGCTGAAAAGGTTGAGTTTTAATGAGGAAAAAGTGTTTTTTGTCCAATCTTGTACAAAGTGTATTTTGATGTGTCTAATTGTATTTCTAAGGTAGCGTTCGTTTAACAATTTTTATTTGAAATCCTGGGAAAGTAGGACATGTTGGGTATTTTTAAATTGTAATTATTGTATTCGTTTAACTTTTTCACGAGGGCATATTTGGGATTAAAAAAATATTCTCTTTCCTCAAATGAGTTAAATAAATTCAAATTCTAAGGAATTGAAATACCATGGTAGATGTGTTATTTCAATTCCTTCAAATTTGAAATTATTTAACTCTTGGGAAAAATGGTTTAACTATTTTAATTAAGTTAAAAACTACATTAAACGAACGCCACCTAAGTGTAAATCATTATATGTACTGAGAACACCAATCAAACGAAGGTTGTAGAGAAATGCATCATACAGAAAAGAATCACAAGTAGAGTTAGACAATTCAAGTGTGTCGTGTTGAAAGCTGTTTGTGCTCTGTATGATCTAACACGTACATGGCATGTTTAGTAATCGTGTTGCACGATTCTACGCGAACACAACACAATTATGAACACGGCGTGTTTAACACGGCAACTGAATGGGCCGTGTTGATATGAACGCGATCCAACGCGTTTGACATGTTATTGAGATTAATTTACAGTTATAACCTTAGTTGTGGGTGTTGGGCGTGTCATAAACACGACTAATTAATTGTGTTTGCGTGTTTTGTTTCGGAGGTAAAACATGAACACAACACGATTATAAAAAACACACTAATTTTGTGTCTTGATCTTGTCGTGTGTCGTTTTACTATACGAATTGCCAGCTCCAATCACAAATTTTGAAGCAAAGACATTGGATTCAGTCTTTAAAACATTCTCTCTACGAGGTCACCAATGGTGGTTATTCGATGATTCGAACATGACTAAAGGGCAACTCTTATCCAATATCATGTCCAAAAGAATACCAATTGACCTTTTTGGAAAGAAACATGTAAGGTACTTGAAGTACGCCCCTGAGCAATAGGTGATGATACAAGGTAGGAACTAGCGTTCAAGAAAAAAAAAACTAGGTAGGCACCAGAAAGAACTACCAAAACACGATAAATTGGCGGACAACCCACCCATAAACATTGTCCCCGATAAATAGTGTAGGGCGCAAAAATCCGTAGGACACGATCCCTCATCCGCATACCTGGAAATTCGGGTCACAAACCATAAACAGGTCGGGTCAACAAAGTTCTCTTTGGTCAAGTACTACTTTTGATGTTAACAAACATGCAAAACAAGAAAAATAAGACTTAACAATAAATTATGAAAAGAATTATACAGTGTTAAATAGTTCGAGACCCCTTGAATTTCTTTCAATTTTAGACTAAACCCTTACTTCGGGTTTTAGTCAATAATAAAAAATAAATAAAAAACAATTGTTATATCCACCCAAGCCAAGCTCAAGTTGTGCTTGACATAACATCTATGTCAATCTATGATCAATAATGGAGTAAATTGTTCCTAAATTGTTGTTGACAGTTTATGCACAAACAGCAAAAACAGAGGCATAGAAAAAGACACTCATTATTAAAGCTAAGGCTGAGGATGCTCACTTGAACCTTTGATAATTGCGGGAACATTTTTCAGAAACAATATAAAGACATGAAGGACATATAAATTCCCCCACCTGTCGATCGCCCACCGACCCGCAGAATTTTTTCTAAAAGCACTAGACATTGATTTCTTCTCCTCCTAAGATACAATGAGCATCACTATCCTCTAATAAATTTATCTAACTTTCTAGATCTATTCGGGTCCGGAGGTTGGAATGTCTCCAACCGCAAATTCGAGCTCTTACACAGCTCGTTTAACACACCTTCTCCTTTCTCTGAACTGATCAGGTCAAGAGTGCTACCAAGAACATCCGCTGCAAGTCCAAATTCCAGAAGACTTCCCGGAACCTCTCCACCTTCATGTATCAACTTGCCGATTTTTCCCAGGGGCACCACATTTTCTATGACCACTTTGGCAAAGATGCGGCCAAGAAACTCTGGTGCTTTCGGGGCATCATTTACAGCATCCTCCAGTGAAGTAAGAGCAGATTCAAACCTACAACAATAGTAAGCGAAAATATACATTATTACTTTATATTTTAAAAAAATAATAGCTTATTTTAACCGTCAATCAAGAACAATAATATTTTATCAATTTTACCCTTGTACGAGTTCAGCTTGACTCAAAATGCTGTCACCAGATTTTGAAAGATTAACAAGAAGATCGGCCAAAAGGTCCCTTTCCTTGTCCTTCCTCTCAAAGGAATCTGTGACCCAAAGAGAGATCATTGTCGGATCGAAGCTTGGAGAATTCAAATCCTTGATGCATAATGCAACTTCTTGTTCATCCCTGGCACTGCAAAAATGAGTTATTATTCAGTTAGTTCCATGATAATAATTTTAACGAGCCCATAATTTAGTTTGTCGTCCTACCTTGAACAGAAACATACATATCCTGCCATATAATAGAAATTTGAATCTTCAAAGAAAAGCAGGCCTTAACTTTATGCAAAATGGATTACCATACAAATATGGAAAGAAAGACAAAAATCTGTTTCTCCCATTACAATATAACATTTCACAAGTGACTCAAATGAGAAAAACTTGTTTTGGAAAAGCAAAATCTTGACCTCCTGAAAATCTAATGTGTTTTGGGTAATTCTCAAATTAAGCTCCAGGATGGTAAAGCTGAACCATACATTTTAATTTCTATGATAATATGATACCTGAAAAGTTATGCCAAGTTGCTGTAAATAAATTATAATTTCTATGCGCATTTTTATATATTTTGGTTCAATTTCTCATTCATTTAAAATTTGCAAAGTTTCCTAACTATCAAGGAAAAATCATCCGGTCAGAGATAAATGCCTTAATACTCCAGGGCGCATGCTTCCAAAATTGTTTTGCAAAAAGATAAGGATAATTTGGGTAAACATTCCATGTTCATTTCTATAAAAAAAACCTGTTCTGCTACAATTGAACAATTAACTGAATTATAATGACAGCAAACGATATGATGTTTTAGGAAGATGACTACTCCCTTCCCTGAGCAAAAACTGAAACTTCACCTTTTGACGAGAATTTTTTTTTGCTGAATATGGTACCACGACCTAACAATTTTGAAGCAGCCTAAACTAGGCAAAACTATGAGAATAGATATTATATGCTTGAAAATATTCAAATAG
This sequence comes from Pelargonium australe, assembly GCA_036897465.1. Classification (NCBI taxonomy): domain Eukaryota; kingdom Viridiplantae; phylum Streptophyta; class Magnoliopsida; order Geraniales; family Geraniaceae; genus Pelargonium; species Pelargonium australe. The sequence goes on from JAYMTH010000364.1 coordinate 10,430, forward strand.
ATTTACTGCAAACGAAGAGTGACCATGCCCAGTTCTCTGTAGGGTAGCAATCCACACACAAAAACAGGTTGATAATTGAATAAATAAGATGCACAAGTTAATATGATACCTGTAAAATTCCTTGATTGCTGCCATGGACATATCTCGCAGGCGGTCTTCAGGCCACACCTTCTCTGAAGAAACATTTTGCGCAGATGCTTGTACCTGTCTCGTTGGAGGGGACGTTGGAACAGATCTATCAGAAGTTCGTTCTGTGGTCCTCGGGTCCCTATTACCATAATTCATGTTACGTTCTTGAGGACCTGATTGGTCATAAGCAGCAGGACCTGTAAACCTATCTGGAGCATATCTTGGAATGAGATCTTCCCGTGAGGTGAAAGACGTCCGCTCTGGTGCCGGACTATAACCATTTAGACCAGTCGCCATTCTCCTTGAATCCCCAGGACTAGGAGAAGTTTCAGATATGGAACCACTTGACATTGATGGTGGTCCTCTAATGGACATTCCTCTGGCAAGACCACCTTGGGGACCCAAAGTAATAGAATCATCACCAATTGGTCTCTGTGGTAAAGGAACTGACAACGCCCTAGCATCATATGACTGTCTATCATCAAAACGAACATCCTGACCACCAAACCCACGAACTTGAGTGGGAAGTCCGCGAAAACCCATCTGGTTACCAGGGGAAGATAACATGGCTGACCCTCCTCTTGGACCAAAATCTGTTGGTGCACCCCTTCTAGAAGAAGGATTCATACCTGGACCACGGGCCAGCCTACTAGTCTGTGCCTGCCGTTCTTGAGCAGCATCTCTGTGTACTTCCTCTATCTTTTTCGGCCCTTCAACTTTTCTCCTTTGCTGCCATTTATTCTTTCTCAGATCAATAGCATCTTTTAACATGAACCTAACCCTGGAAGACAATTTCATATTATTTGACAATTTGAACATCATGTCAAAATATGCATCCATGTGCTCCTTTGCTTTGGGATGGTCAATCATTTCACCAATTGTGCTCATCAGTTTGCATAATGCTTCAACATCTTCCTCATCAGGATTCTGATACTGACCCAACAGCTTTTTGATGCATTCATGCATGATTCTCTCTGTCAACATTTTCTTCTTGTAAAGCTCCCCAATTAATCTAATGTTACCCAACATCCGTCTTCGTGCTTTAACTCTCTTTTCTTCTCTTGCCTCGTCAGACTGTTTAGCTTCACCCTCCTCATCAGCTTTATCCGCTTCTTCTTGCTCTCTTTCCCCCCTCTCAAATTCCTCCTGGCACTTGTTGAGAAGTAATCTCTTGAAAGTTATTTTTTCATTGTCCTCACTGAAATCGGGCAGCTCCCCAGCAAGATGGAAACAGAAATTAGCATACATTTCACAAAAAGTAGGCTCCATCAAAGCTTTGTCAAAAATCTGTGAGATAACACCAGTGAGAGTTTGGGCATTGTCAATATTAACTGCTTTTACTTGCTCAAATAGTTTCTCAAAGTTCTGAGGCGTTAGCTTATTTAAAATAGCCTTCAACTGCCGCTGCTTGGCCTCTTCCTCATCTGTTATTTTACCCACTTCATACTTTCTCTCAGCTTTGTGCATCATCTGCAATGGGGTCTGAGGAGAAGGAATTAGACCTTTCTGCTGGAAATTGGCGGCACGTTGCCATCTGTCAGCATCAGGGCTATTCCTTTGCATCCCACCTTGAGAACCTAGTGACTGCATTGGACCAGATAGAATACCTCCAGCATACTGAACAGGTGCTTGACCTCGTGGATTTCTCAGAACACCATAATTGCCTCCTTGATTGGGACGGAAACCCACATTTCCTCCATAATTAACATCCATCCGTCCTGGACCAAAAGATCCAGGTACTTTGTTCCATCTGTCATCATCAACAATTCCACTCCCACGACGATCTGGCCGGGACCCCGAACTAGGCCTATTATCTACATTTCTTCCAGGAGCAGAAACATTGACATTAGCACTAATCAACACATCAGATATATCCGAAGTAACTTCAAAACCATCTGGAAGTTCAGTACATTGTTCAGCAAATTTCAAGAGGAAATCCCTGGAATACTTCTTGGCCATATTTCCATCATTGTCATGACTTCCTAAACTTCCATGAACCTGTTCTCCATCATCAGAAGTTTCCAGCTTTGGGGTAGAGATGTCAGCTGCATCTTCCCAATCATCTGGCTCAGTTTTACTCTGCTCACCTTTGTCACTTGCAATGTTATCTTCCCGAAGAGCATCAACAGCAGCCTGCTTTGAATTATCGCTATTAGAGGTACCTTCTGAAGACGTGATGGCTTCTTTCTTTTCCTCGGGACCCTTATATGCCATATAAAGATCGGAAGTAGTTCCAGCAGCATCTGCTTTCTGAAGAATTTCTTTTCTTTTCTTCTTACCTCTAGCAGCTGTACTTTTTGTCCTATGAAGCTCCACAGTGGGTTTATCCTTTGAACCTGATACTTGAAGGGATACCACACCACCCATGCTCTCAACTCCATCACCTTCATTTTTCAAGGCTGCTTCAGAAATATCAGAAGATGCGGCAGGAGCAGACTGGTGGTCTGACGTAGGTAAAGCAACATCAGATGAAAGAGTTTTGGCATCTGAAGAATCTAAAGCTGAAGTGTCAAAATTATCAGTTGCCTTGCCAATATCCTTGTGAGAACTCACAGTTTCATTCAAACCCATCTGTGCAGTTCCTGATGATGTAAACTCGTCACTAGAAGTTGAGGCCTTCAACACAGCTTCTTGTTCTGTCTGTTCAATAAGTTCAGAAGAAATAGGTTCTGGCTCACAAATTTTAGCATCTTCCTTAGGCTCTTCACGCGATCTTAGATTTCCTGGTTCTTCTGTTCCTACATAATCACATTTCAGTTGTTTGTCAGCGCCAAAAAATTTGGGATAGACGCTGGTGAAGCCTTCTCCAATGCCAACTTTAGATTCAAAAGCATTAGGAGAGGTAGCACCAGCACCTGAAAGTGATTCAGCAACTGATTTCAACACACCTTCACTAGAAACAGATGGAGGGAGAGTTGTAGCTTCAGAAGATTCACAACCTCCAGTGTCAGCAGATAAACCATGTTCCAAACCCCGAGAAGTAAAGCTTGATGTAGAGGTAGATTGCCCACCGACCTGTAAAGACAGACATAAATCATGCACACAAAGCACAACATATAAGATATAAAATATGATCACCTGACTGGAAAAATAAAAACACACCTGATGTTGTGATTGATTATTTTGTTTTTTGCCTGGCTTCCTCTGGTGATCTTTAATAGAGTTAGACCTACTAAGAGCTTCCCTCCTCCTACCTTCAGTATTGGATACCATAGTCTCCACAGAAACTGAAGCAGGGGATCCTGGACCAGAGACCAAAGTCTCAGCAGTGGCCGGCTGTTTCGTTGCAACTGGTAATAACTTGGGTGACAATGATTGACCCCCAGATTTTGGTTGTTGTAAAGAGATTTCTGAACTAACCTCAGAATCCCTCCGAGGATGAGAGGAGCCTGACTCCCCAGATGGCCTTGATGGTACAAGGAATTCACTCTTTTCAACAGCAGTTGAGCTACTTGACGGCAGCGACTCTACAACTTTTCCACCGATAGAACCGGCAGATGGTTTAACTACTACCTGTGCAGCTGGAGTGGAGATTGTATTATGAACTTCACGGGTATGTTCCAAGTTCGGCTGTTCTGGATTGCTATGTACTGGAATCCCCATCTTGTTAAGCGTCACAGGATTCAAACCTGCTGGATTCATGAATGACACATTTTGTGGGCCCTGGCCACCGGGATAGCTAAACCTTGGAGGCTGTGCATTAGGTGCTATCTGACTGCTTGTTATGGGATGAGAACTTGGCGGTGGAAAGAATAGAGAACCATTGTACGAGTTGGGATAATAGTTGATTGGGTGAGAAGGTGGAAATGATGGAATAGGCTGTGATTGAGGCACATTAGGATGAGACCTTGTGCCTGATGTCCCACCATCTGAATATGTATCCATCCGTTTATCAAGCCTCAACTCTTCATGTGTCTCAGGGTGTGTAATCTTAACAGTAGTTTTACGTTGACCACCATATTTTCCTCCCTGCTGTTGGGGGTACTGTGGGGACATAGCAATTCCTAAGTTTCCTATTTGAGGGGTCAGCTGCGGACCCATTTGAGTAGTGAAACCCAAACCCTGTCCCTGATGCATGATTCCTTGAGCCTGCATTGGATGGGGTTGGAGACCTGGAACAAACACCTGCTGTTGTACCTGGGGAGCATTACCCATTGGCAATGGCATAGCCATCGGCATTTGAAGTGATGTGGCTGCCATGCCTTGAGACTGAATCTGAGAGTTGGGACCACCGAATTGTACCTGCGGCTGGTGAAATGGCATTTGCATAGACATACCAGTCATGGGATGAACGATAGGTTTCTGAGTCTGGCTTGATGGAGGTCCAGGAGAGATTTGAGTGTCCTTCTTGGCCTTTGGCAATGGATGAGGCTCTCCAGCGTTGGATTGGTCAACAGCAGCTGCTTCTTTTCGTGGTGCCTGTTGCTTGGGAATTGAAGGAACAGGCATAGGCGGTGCAGATCTAAGGGTATCATGGCGTGCCTGAAAGTTCAGAAATCATATATTGTTTACTAACGAAAACTGCAATAAACCATAATAGGCCAAGTGGCTGACAGACCCAAACTAGTGGCAGGCCGCATCGGTCAATTTATGACTTAAGATGCACACTGACTAACCATGTAAAACAACACTACCAAACAGAACATGGGGATAATAAAGTTCTATGGATAAATAAAAAGAGAGGTATGGATAAGTTATAACTTTCAACTCAACATACTATATTAGCAAACGAATATTTTGATATTAATCAGAAACCAAACAACTACTCTGACACACCATAAAGGCATGTCAGGGCATGTCATGTTGAAGCACAACCCAACACCAATGTTGGCATTTTATAAGTTAGAACTCTGCTCAAACATGTTGATTTATGACACATTTAGATATAACCTCTTCTACATCTGAATTACGAAGGTAATTACTCATGTCAAGCTAGGATAGCTAAAAAGATGATAGAACGAATACAGGTTAGCTTTGAGACTTATGATTAATCTATGTTTAATGAGCACGTTTAGTGGCTACAGGGTAAACTCATTGAGTGTCATAACACTATCTCCCCAGTTGAAAAAATGTCATCTGCCCGTTTGTTCCTCTCTATGGCTGACGTTCGACATTGGCCATTGCATCAATTAGATACTAAAAATGCTGTCCTCCAAAGCGACCTACAGGAAGAAATCTATACAGAGCAAGCACCTGGTTTTGTTGCTCATTTAGAGGGGGGGGATAAAAAACACATGAAGAGCAGTCCATTGATAAATGAAATCTACAAACCTGGTCACGTTTTTGCTCATCCAAATTTGGGGGAGCAGAGCTGGTTCGAGCAGGAATCTACATAAACAAGAACAAGAAAAGAAATCCTTCAGATCTCAGAAAAAAAAAAATTATAAATAAGAATCAAGATAATGCAATTTTAATAAAATCATTTTACCTGCATCCCATTCATAAAACCGGGACTTATAGACCCAAACTGGAAAGGAAAAGCCTTGGAAGCATCTCCTGGAGCTAAGCCATCAAAAATCATATATAATTAGCTACATGGCCAGTAGTAGAGAGCATTCTCAAGGAAAACTTACACTGGCATGACGACAAGTAACTGAATGGTGCTACCATTCTAAATGTGTAAAGTTAGTTTAAGAATGGTGTACCTTTAGCTGGGGTTGTGGGTGCTGTCATGTCAGATCTCATGGAGGTAGGTTGAGAACTTGGAGCCTTAGGAACAGCTCGGCTGCTTCTCTGACCAGCTGCTGATTCAGTTTGTTTTGCTGCATTGCTTGTAACCGGCACATCAGATGCTCCTATTATAGGATATTTAAAAAGAAATCAGCAAAAATCAAAAGGTTGGAACAACAACAAAGCAAGCCCATTACTGTATTATGCCATTGATCACCAAGTACAAAACACTTCCTCACCGGGTACTGCTCTGATCATCACAATTCATGAACAACATATTTTGTAACATACACAGAAAAAATTGTATATTCATACCATGTAATTGAGGCGGCAGAATGCCACCATTCTGGGCACTTCGATTGCCGGGCTCAGAAGAATTCACAACCCTGGATTGCCCTCCATGTGCATTATTATTATTAGACTTCTTGAAACTACAATAAGATAGACCACAAATAGCATCAAACCCAGTAACCTCAAATATATTTTATTCACAAATAATAACAACAGAAAAAATAAATAAATAAATAAAACTCCAAGACCTCAACATTAAAATCTGGTTTGACATGCGAGACAACACAAAAAGCAAAACCGAAACCCTAATATATACCTCCGATTAGAAGCGATCGACGGTGAAGGAGCAGGCTGGCCACCGCCGCCGCCTCTGCCGGAGGAGCCCGAGGATGTCCGCTGCTGATTGAAGCTGGCGGATCGGCCTGATTTGCGGTACTGGGAGTCGCTCTTATCGGACCTTGATTGATTGAAGGACATATATCCCAATCCTTAATTCCCTCCAAATTGGTCTCGATTCGTTCCTGCAGCATTCAGAAGAACAAGATCCAACGCGTCAAAACAATCAATCGCACACAGAACCCATCAAAAAAACAAAACCAAAAAAACACAACAACAATCACAATCGTGCCGCGCGTGAATGCAAATTTAGGGTTCGAGGGACGATTGAGGAGAGAGAGAGAGTGAATAATGACCTGTGGGGAGTGAAGAGTGTGGAGAGAGAAAAAGGGAAATTAGGGTTTTTATTGGCAGAGAAAAAAAATGGGAATGGAGAGTTTTAGGTGTGAGAGAGAGAAAATAGAGGTAACAAACTGTGAAGGTGAAGGTGGTCAAAACAAAAAAGGTAGGTTTTTTAGGAGATCCAAATCCTTCTTTTTCTTTGTGAATTTGTGAGAGTGCGCTTCTCTCTCTCTCTTCTCTATCTTTTTTCATATATATAATATTTACGTGTCGCTCTTGGGATGTCTCACCGTCGCCACCGCTAGCTCCGCCGTCGAAGGTGGCGGAGACGAATGTATGGCTATTATAAAAAAAAAATGGTCCTATAAGTATTCAAATTAAATATTTTTAGTTTTAAAATTGTGAACTAAATCAATTAAATAGTATGTTACCGATGTATGTTGGATCAAGCGGTTTAAGTTGGGATGTGCATCAATTGGGGCGAACCGAAAAAATAGTTCGGGCTGGAAATGGACCGGACCGACCCGAACCACAAGAATTCGATACGGTCTTTGGTCCATAATTTGATGTTCATTCGGTTCGGTCCATTTCCGGGCCGGGACAGTTTAATTTCGAATTCCAAAAAATATATTCAACTAATAATTATATTTTTTAAAACCAAATAATCACTTTTATTACAATATACTTCATTATTGTTGATTTTATTAACTTCAATTTTAAGTCTTGTTATTGTTTCTCTAATTTTGTAATAAAATGTTTTATTTTAAATTTTTAAAATCGAAATCGGTCTATTCGGTCCGGTCCCGGTCCGGACCACTTATAAATCGGTTCGGTCCTCGGTCCAAAAAATGAAATTTGGTCCGGGTCCAACCCCGGGTCGGTCCGATCTGGTTATGGACCGATGTCCAGCCCTAAGTTTAAGCGCTTTTGATTTCCTTTGAGGTCTCGAGTTCAAGTCTTCTTACCAACGATGTGGAGTGGGATTATGAGGTTAAATGTTGCATATCTCAATTGATAAAATAAAAAAATAAAAAAATCTTACGTTAAAAGAAAAATCAATTAAATCTTTAGACGATGTCAACTAGTTTGTGTTATATGTTTTCTTTAACAAAAGAGTGTAACATTTATTAAGCTAAATCAATCTCCAAAAGAACAAAATCAGAAGCCTAAAGACCAACCCAATCAACAATGCTAGACAAAGAGATCGAGAACCTAGCTAACGGATGGGTCACTTGATTCGCAAACCGATCTGAAAATGAAAAAACAATATTATAAGAATGACTCGTAGTGGTCACAATATCACTAATAATTAAACTAATACACTGGAGTCCTCATTTTTTCAGTATGGATTGCATTAATAACAAGTTGGGAATCAAACTCAATAATTACTTGATCCCATCCTCGAGCTGTTAACCAAAAAATTGCCTCACGAACAGTCATAGCTTCTGCTTCCCTAAATGTGCAACACCAAATCTAGCAGTTACGTCCCCCTCCAAAACACGACCCAAATGATTTATAATCATCCATCCCCATCCACATTTGTTGCAAAGGGAGTCCAATCTGCATTTACTTTGAGTTGTCCTCTTGGCGGTTGGCACCACTTAACCACTACCGGACTCGTTACAATTCTAACCATCACAACGTCGTCATCATCTGTAAAGTTAATAGTGCTATTTAAGCTGATGTATTTAACATTCAACCAAGATGTCCTTTGTTCCATTGCCATCCTGACCACCCTATCTGCATCATCCCAAATTGAGTCTCAAACCCATTTATTTTTTCCCTTCCAAATTGCCCAAGCCACATAGCATAACAAGTTTAACGCCTCGCTATCTTTTCGATCAAAGCAACAAGAAAACCAATCCAAAAGTGTATTCCCAGTTGCGCGAGACCCTCGATACCAACCTTTCGCCAACAAGAGAGAGAGAGAGAAAGGACAATGTAAAATTAAGTGGGTGGACGACTCTCATCAGCCTTGCATTGTAGACAAAGAGGTGAAACATAAACTCTTTTGACAACCAATTGGTATGAGGTTATTCCATATTAACCTAAGGTCTCGAGTTTGAGTACCAGATAATGCTTTTACAAGGTAAAACTTGGTAGAGATAGTTTTGTCGCTTCAGAGATTAGTTTGGACAATGTATGTCTCAAAGGTGTTAATCGTGAACCCGCTTCTAAAACCTCATGATTTAAGACACTACGAGAAGATCAACTACTCGCTTCGAAAACCTAATCATGGCCTAGACCAAAAATTAAAATTTATAAACAATATATAACAATATGCATTTATGTGTTACTTCTTTTGTCTGAAAATGAGCTTTTTTTTAGCTAGTTTTTGTCAATGTTATAACACATGTGCTTGATGATAGAAGAGAAATTATACAACACTAACTATTTTTATCTTACATCTAAAGATGAATTTCTTCTTCATTTTTCTTAAAATATAAAACATTTAACTTAGTTTGGGACATATGTAGGTATTATATATGAGTACTCGTCTACAAAACACAATTACACATTAGGTCATACATATAAAAATCTTACGAAAAATGATAAAAATGCAAATAATTCATTATCTTTTGCTTGTTTATAATGAAAACCAACTTTTGACCTCACTTAAGCTCAACATCATCCAATATTCATCGAACTGATACACATGTGAATATGTTCTCTTCACACATGTTACAACATATCAACCATAAAAATGCTATATCTTTCGATAAGGGTTTACGTGATCATACTAGCTAGTGCTAACAACATTTGTAGCACTGGCTCCACTAATAATCCAGAGACGTGTACTTTGTCTTGCATCTTGCACTAGTATAAAGTTATTTTCTCGATATTTTTCTTTATTTTTTTTTTTTTACTTCTTTGCTTGATACACTTTTTGCATCAATCAATTCACCTTGAACAACGTATTCCCCATCAGTCACGCCCTTCAATGGTGGCATTGAATCAAACTTTGAATTGCCATCAATTTGAACCCCACATTTATTAGTAAAATTGTCTTATTCAGACATTGACTTGCCACATGACCTCTCCCTTAATATTTAATATCATGAGTTCGAGAAGTATATGTGTAAAAAATATCTTGAGAATTATGGTCGGTTGCTTGCTTTATATTTTAGTTTATCATTTAGTTTACCATATTTCTTCACAAACTCGGTTTTCAATGGGATGAACTCAATCTATATGATGCATGTCTACCACATCCTCTTGAGTAATTTTCCCACTTTGAGGTCATATTCAAAATATCTTCTAATTTCGCACAATGTTGCATCTCCACATTATCTATTAAGTCATGCAAAAATATGGTCTTAGTACCATATCAATCTTCTTTTTACATTAGATTGAATGGTCACACGTGAACAAGTTTGATATTAGGAAAATTTAGTAAAACTCAAAGAATATGGTGAACGATATCCTCTAGGTTGGAATTTTCTAATTCAATACTATAGATTTATACTTTGAAGAAAAAAGTGATTCGTTTTGATTACAACTAGGATTCCTAATGTTAGTCGACTTTTTAATTGTAACTTTTTCTATGGTTGTTAAGCCCGGCTTACCAATTCATTAATTCTTCCGAATTGTTGCATCATCATCAGTCCAATTTTGTATTCTTCATATAGGTAAATGGTCGTTGTTTCCCCCATTAAACATAAGTTTAGAATGACTCTAAACTTTTATTGATACCCAATCATAGCAAGATTATAACCTATTATAATGGTAAGAACTCAATAAAATAACGAAACATCAAATTATTCTTTTTTTTTCTTTCTAAAAGGAAGCGTCAAATTAGACAAGATGTAGTCATAAAATGATAAAAAAACATAACCTAGACATTCTAGAAAAAATATAAGTTTTTGGAAGACTTTTGGTACGAGGCATAAAATTATGACTTTTGACTATAAATTAAGGTAAGTTGTGTTCTCAATAGACTTTACATTTTTTGTACTTAATGTGTTTCTCTTAAGACATTAGAGATCTAATTCCTAAATATAACAAATTAAGATGTTCAAGGTAGATGGTCACCGACTAAAGTCGTATTAGAGCATCTCTAATGCTTAGCACTTATATTGGGTGCTAGAGAGGAGAGAGAATGTGAAACAATTGTGGTTTAGCATTTGGGTGCTAAGCTTAACATCTCAACCTTTCTCTATTCTCCTTAGCACCCACTGCTTAACACCTCCATCAAGAGGCTCTAAGACTCTTAGCACCTCTCCATTGGAGATGCTCTTATGAATGTTTTGAAATCCAAGACATAGAAGTTATATTCTTGGAGGGTGTAGCTCGAATCGATGGATCAACTTTTTTCATAAGCCTAATTGTGTTAAATAAATACACTACTTAGGAGGTGTGGAGGCACGCCAAAGAGAATAACTCAAATTGTGTGATGCATGGGTAACATCTCTTTTTTTGAGTTGTTGCCCTACTTTGACGATCATATGGAACGTATCTTCAAACTGCAAATAATGTTGCATTTAACTCTATCTTAAACTTATTTATTTAAGAAACAAAAACTCTATTCATAGTACACTACAGTAAAAACAACAATTTGCTAAAGAAACAACATCCCTTCGCAAAATAATAATTCGCGACAGAACTTTTCACCGCCTCATTGTTTCCTTCACAAAACACAATTTTTTTTTTTTTGTATCGGTAGTCTATTGGTCTTTTTTACGTTATCCCTAATCATAACAATTTCTATATATCTTTAATCCTCTACACTTCATATATTTTGTTCAAGACTATAATTTTTGGTATAACTCCCAAATACAATAACATGGGACAACATGAACCAAATTTAGTTACTAAACTTTTGATATAATCTCTATGGCAAAAACTATTTATTTATTTTTTTACTTAAAAGTCAGATAAATGCTTTTATAAGCAACCAAGCAAACTTATGTCATAAATCTCATTATGAGAATATACCATCTATACATACTATAAAAGCTGGACAAAAAAACAGGT
>JAYMTH010000365.1:0-22168 GCA_036897465.1 Pelargonium australe
ACAAAATAGGTACAAAATATTAACATTTGTAATAAATTCATTAAAATATTGAAACTTATCCATTTTCTACCCTAAACAATTTCATTAGCAATATGAAATACATGTGAAAATACATGTAAAATTCTATACATGAAAAAATACTTTTCCTTATGTATTTTATTTACATGTATTTTTTATGTATTTGGTAAAACTATTTTCATTTATGGACATTGAAAAATTAAGCCTTTTTATGGAAACCAATAAGGATTTTGGTAGATGGGTCTGCACAGCCCAAGCGACCATGAGCTACAAGAAAGGAGCAATTGAGTGGGAGGAAGAAGAGGACTGGAATATGATGATTATTCTTTGGTTTATTTATTAATTATTAATTGCAAATTACAGATATATATAGATCAACAGAAGACTTTTGGACTCACTATAATTTAGTGGGTTAATTAGAGAATGATCAAACAATTCTGATTTGATTTTGATGTGTATGCCATAGTTGAAATATTGGAGAATGTGTCTTTTTCAATTTGATCTCTTTAGTATTGTAAGATTGAGGTGGTTCTGTTGTTTCTAAAATTATATAAAAACAATGGGAAGACCATTAATGGGAGTTAATGAAGCTTTTAACCGGTTTTAACTGTACTCTCCACTTTCTTAATTAGTGCTTGGATTGGATCATATAATAATTAAAGTAGCACTATATATTAGCAAATCACCTTACACTACCAACTACAAAGTGAGTGGCAACAGCTGATGGGTCCTCCAGCAAATGCTAGGGCATGTTCACGAACGCTGAGGCCTTATATGGAACACGTACGGATCTCCAAAAGTAAGAGCATCAGCAATGTAGGGACTCAATTTGAGTCCCTATATGTATTATTTTTATTTTATTAAATGTTATATCAGCAATGGTCCAAACCTCAAAAAAAATTACATTGTTGGGATATAGTTTTTTATTTTTTATTTTATGGGCTCATTTCAATAATTATGTGGCCACAAGTGAGTGACTAGTGTACAAAAAGTAATATAAAAAAAATGAAGAGGTCCAAGTCCTATTCAAAGGGCCCAGCCCTTTAAAAAGTTTCTCCACAATGTTGGTCTCATAAAAAAGTGCAGTCCCTTAACTGGTCCCAATGCATTTGGGACCAGCATTGTGAATGCTACAATGGTTACACTCTAAAGAGTGTAATAGAGTGGACTCACAATTGTCACATCACTCATTATACTCAATTCTACAATGGTTACACTCTAATGAGTGTAATAGTTGGACTCACATTTTTTGTTATTTAAAATTATTTTTTTTGCTTTAAAACTATTTATTTTATTGGGTTTGAGTAATATATTTGACAAATATCAAAAGTAATCATGTATTATGCATGTAATATATATTACATGCATAATGAATTATTACCTTACACAATGAATATAATAATATAAATCACACATTTCAAAGCTATTACACTCCCATTGTGGATGCCCTAAGGAAAAAATACTCATTGTCTACTCATTTGAAATCATGATAAATAAATGTTCACAAAAAAAGTTAAGTAATAGACATTTCACTTTAAAACTAATGCAAAACTCCTGTGGGTACTCATTTCCAGACAAGAGCTCTACCCTTACTAGTTACTACAACCTCCTATGGAGTTTCTTCTTTTCTCGTGAAATATCATCACCATCTCTTGAACCACTACTTCTGTAGTGTAGCAGCTCTTCATTTGTTTTTTTGTTTTTCTTTTGCAGCTCGTTCTTATAACTAATTTCAATCATCATCTTTCAACCTAAAGTCAATTGTATTATCATGTGTTGATTTTAAAGTTACGAAGAAAATAACATTATTTTTTCTGTGTTGAAAACAATCAAACGAAGAAAACAGTAAACCATTACATTCGCTTTATCGTCGACCGCATTCGGCTGATAGTCAATCATATTTATATTTGATGGTCGATCGCATGGATTACTGCTCGTAATTTGATGGTATAGACCATTGTACAATTAATTTACTAACATTTGTTTTTTATTAATAGCATAATACTTTCTTGTACATTGCACAATGTTTCGTCATGTTAAATTTAATCTTATGAAATAATAATGTCACAAATTTGTGAATGTTTATATACTGTTTTTCCATGTATATTATGTGATAGATAGCTCATATGGCTATTATGTGTTTATGGTTTTATCATAACATGTTCATGTTATGTTGGACAAATAATAAAATTATAGGGGTAATAAAGAGTTTGTTAGTAAACAATATTTTTTTTGTAAAAAAAACTCGCATACATTAAGTAAACATTAGTTGTTTTCAATTTCAATAATCATTTTATTTTCTTATTAGCAGTAACTATAGAATGACCAACAAGCGTTGCGTCAAACTGACAAAAGATTGTTCTAGCGTAATATGAGATCTCGAATTCAAGATTCAGGATATGCAGCTGTGTTTGCTAGGGAGAGTTTTGTCGTCTTTATGGGTCTATGTTTCCGGCTAAAATAGAGATTAGTATAAGTGTGGTATGCCTTAAAGTCAAAGATGCTGATCTCGTGCTTATTGCGGGCCGGAATGAAACAGTTTGTACATTGTCTACAGTATAAATTTGAATTTAAGTGATGACGCGCGGAGAGTAGTAGACATGGAATCGGACGAAGCTGACACGTCATCTTTGACTAATTGACCGTCCACTTCTTTACGTTTCAAAATTTAATTTTTTTTAAAAAAAGTCATTACAAAGACGCGCGTCCTGATCAGTGGGCCCAAACTCCAGCCTCGTACAGTCTGCGCGCCTTTCTGGTTCATCGTACCACCTTATACGCAGTCGTTTAATATCTCCCCAACGGTTTCTGAAACTGGCAGACTGGTAATTAAAACTCAAACCAAGGGGCAATTTCGGTAATAAAAAAACGATCATGCTTAGCTTGAGACTCAACTTGGGCTGAGCAGAGCACTGAAATCCCCAAAAAATAACGTCCATTCACAGTCATGGAAGAAGCCGAGGTAAATTCAACTAACCACCGAATTTTCACCGGCGGCACCACCGGCGCCGACTTTCTTTTCGAAAATGCTTTGCTTTTCTTGTTGAATTTGTGTGTGTGATCGGTGCAGGAAATGACGGCGGTGAAGAGGGCGTACGCGGAGATAATTCTGAACACTGCGAAGGAGGCGGCAGCTCGGGTGATGACGTCGGAGAGGAAAGCTCTGCGGTTTCGGCAGGATCTTCTTTCCACCAGAGACGAGGCCCTCCGCATGCTCCTCCGCCTCAAGCAAATGATCGATTCTAAGGTTCAGCTTTCACTACTTCACACCTTTTATTATTATTATTATTATTTTCTTTTGAATTTGCTCTTAATTTTCTGATTTGGAAGTCTGGCTGTGGATCGGGTGTTTGGATCGTGATCTGAGTGTGGAGTGGAAGGGCTTTGTTGTTGAATTTGTTGACGATCTTAACTTCTTCTTCTTCCTCGTCGTTTTTCTTAATAATAAAACCAATCCATGTTTGGTGAGCAAGTGTATGTTTGGTTTTTTGCCTTTTTGGAGGAAGAAAACAAAAATGGGTTGTTTAAATTGGATTTATTTTGTGAATGTCTTTTATTATTTCCGTTTATTTCCCGCTTTTTTCTTGAAGATGTGAACAGAGGATAAGAAATTTCGTGATCACTTCATCTGCATGCTCTGCGGAGGAATGAAGGGTGTGTTTTAGTTTTTGAAAAGAAGTGCGATTATGGATTTGGAGATATTCAGGCTTTGTTTGATGTAATGCTCAGCTCCAGATTGATTTTCGGGTTTCATTTTCTTAAGTTAATGCAACATTTATTTTTGAAAGCAAACGAGTTCTATGACAGTGCACCTGGTAGAGGGTCTTAGCAAATTGTAGGTGTATACTAGTAACAGTTTAACTGGTTGTTGTTTTGAAATCACTCAAAACTTTTCATCCCAAAGCAGGAGACTTACTTGCAAATTGCCAACCATACACTATTTTAAACTTCTACAATGTTTATGCTTGAAACTTGGAAATCATGGTTCAACCCGAGTAGAATCAAAGCTTGTTATAGGATTTTTACATGCCTTTCAGTTTCTTGAGATACTTCTTGGTTAATAAGAGTAAGCAAATATCAGAATTTTTATGTGTCATTTCATTTCAGATATCTTTCTCATATTTTGAGCTAGCCCAAGTGTTTGTTTATCTTTTTCAACTGTCTAAAGAATACAATGTGCACTTCTCCTCTCTTGTACACGTGAAGTGAAATCTTGTCCATATTACTGCAACATATTTCCTCAAAGTTGGTTTCTCACTTTTGTGGGTAATACAACTAGCAATTGGCCAAGAGATCTACAGGATAATAGGAACTGGAAATCACAGCTAAATTCATAAATAACTCATTCCACATTTGATAATGGTTGTAGCAATCAGCAAAAGGATTTCCGTAGGAGCTCTTATGGGAATTTGGGTTCCATGTAGATTATATATGTAGATTGATTCTTTCAACTGGTATGTGATCCAGTTCATCTATCTGTTTTCATTTTTTACTAATCTCTAGACTAGTCACTTCATTCTTTTTGTGAAGTCTTATTCCTTGGGTTTTCTTTTATCACCTTCCCTAGTTGCAGTCTTGCAGATGCTGAACTTAATTACTATAGCAGCCATTACTTTTTTAAGTTTTCTTCAATTATATTAATTATTCTGGGAAGTTAATATGGTCTAACGTACTTGAGTTTCTTAGTGTCGAAAGGAGCGCGCCTAAATTTGCAGGTGTTGAGCTCATTTTATTTTGTTTATAGTCATTGAGATTTCAAGATTTGTCATCTATAAATTCCTTAAAATCTTAGTGGTTTGACATAGCATTATTATGTTTGTTGTTATTCAAAAGTTTGTGTAGTGTAACCTTTCATTTACATTTCATTACTAATCCAAGCCAAATTTCAAATTGAATAGGCGTAAATTTAGTGAAGGGTAACTTGCTTTTCCTTAGCACTGCATGTTCTACATACTTTATTCTTTCCTTTTTTTTGTCGTTGTTAGCAATAAATTGAATCATGTTGCTTTCTTTACAGACAACTGAAGCAGAGTTAACATCCTCGAGTCAGCAAAGAAAGATTGAAGAACTCGATGCTCAGCTCAACGAGGCAGAAGGAATTATAACAGATCTTAGACTGGAGTTGAAGCAAGTACAGGATAGATTGGAGAAAATGAAGAATGAAAGAGTGCAGACGTTTAATGAACCTAGAATGGAGCAAGTTGCATGTGACAAGATCAACACCATCATATCTCCATGTAAGTATTCAGGACCAACTATCAGTACTTCTGACATAAAGAAGATGACTTTGAATCAGGAAATTCAAGATGATAAGTGCTGCAATGCCATGAGCATTTCTCATGTGGAAAACTATTGTGCCGAGAACTCCAGTTTTTCTTCCATAATCATGGGAAATAAGGAGCCCGAGCTGTACAGAAATGGATGTACTCAGAGGATTCGTGCCATTGGGAGAAACTCGCAGGATGGAAATTTGCCCCCCTCTGGTGATGTGGGAAATCAAGATTCCTGCATAAAACATGGGTTGATCGTAACAGCTGCTGATAAAGATGATGGAAAACGCACTATCTTCTCCTGTACCAAGAGTATGGAAACAAAGAAGCTGTCTGGAGAAGCAAGGAGACCTGTTAAGGCCCGGTCATCACGAAGACGAAAGTGTCGATTTGGAAAAGATAAAGCTACCTCATGCAAATCTGTCATGAAAAAATCTTCGGAATTCGAAGCAAATTTGCAGCATAGCAATATCTGTCACAAAGATGATCGTGCTAAGATTGTCCAAAAAGGGAAAAGAAAAAGAATTCGGAAACGCACGATTGCCACATTCAGGTCTCCCCTTGATCAGGTTCCTAAACTTTGTCAGCCATCTTCTTTTCCTTCTAGTTGTAACATGTATCTAGATTCAGTCAGGGAAAATGTTATTTCTGGGGAAGATCTGTCAAGAATAACCGAAGACGAGTATAAGATGAAGTCAACGCCCTGTCTGGATCCATTTTGGACAACAATTAAATCTGATGAAGGTCTTATATCTGGAGTTTTGGAGGTCCCTGTAACCACCTTGACACTGAATGACCGTGAACTTGTCTGCAGTGCAGTTGACAACAAGGGGAGGAAGTTAATAGATGAATCAGTTTCAGAAAAAGAGGAAGGTGATAGTGCTGAGGGTTCAAAGGTTGCTAATTTTGAATCAAATGGACAGTTGTTTGATGTTCCACTGTTGGATTCTGATTTCGGTGATTTAAAAACATCCGTAGCAACTAATGGATCTCTCAGTCAAACAGGGAATAATCGGATTCTCAAGTACACTTTCACGCGGAAGCGAAAGAAGGATACGAGCAACCCTGACAAAAAGTCTTCTCCAGAAAAAAGCTCTGCGAAAAGGAGGGCCATTGAGAAGCAAGAAGTTTTATCAGAGCCACAGAAAACAAATTTGGTGAATGAATCACCCAGGGACAGCAGGCGGCTGGCTCAGGTTGCTCGTCAGGTTTGTGATTTTTCTCCCATCCCAGACTCTTCCAAGGTGTTTAGATCATAAATTACTCTTTGAAATTCAGATAGGTTGCATTTTGATAGGGGAATTCAAAACCAGATTTGAGTACGTAGTTTATATTTCTCTTAAAGTTGCTCATGAAGCTAAGATTTTAGCTATAATTGGTGTAGAAACTTGAACCATAGGAGTGCATTTTAGGGTCTGTGCTACAGGGTTAATATATTTTACCCCATAAGATATAGGAGTTGAGTTGAATCAAGGCTTAATATATTGTATATTAATTATAAGTTGAAAGTCCAATTTCAGCTGAAAAGAAGAAGATTTGGAAATCTTCTACCCTAGAATCATATCATTCCAATGTTTAACCTTTGTTTAACATATAATTATGACATTTGTCATTCCAGTTGACTGCATGCTATTAATATTTTCATGTTTCTTCAATATAATAGCTACGGAGTATATAATAACATCAATCTTCTTTATGTCTTTCTCTTCTTCGTCTGCAGCTTGTTTCTTTGTCCGAGAAAAGATGGTGGTTATGAGAGCTGCGTATTGACTCTATTCCTTGAGCCTATCTTGTTGAAGTAGTATGCATCGAGTAAACACACTACTGAGTACTGACCTACATGAGTTGACCCTCATGAAAAAATCATCGAATTTTGATAGACAGAGGCAGAAGGAGATCCCAACTTCTAATCGGCGATACTTGTGAGTTGTGATTGTCATTCTTACCCATTTTCTTTCCAGATATATATAACATTAATTTGAGAGAAAAAGTGAACAGTTGACCTTGCCTTCGTTTTCATCATTACGTAGTAATTTGATTGATAAAGGATCTCCTGAGACTTGTGTGCTTCCTGAATCCTGAGCTTCGGATTTGAACAAGAATTAGAGTATGTTTATGCGAGTTTCATAGCATTTTGACCAAGAACTAGAGTATGTTTCTGTCAAGAATTCAAGATTGGATTGTAAATTGACAATTGTGTCAATATATGAAAGGAGATTTTATTTTCAATTCTTTTAGTGTACGTAATGGAACAGTGGTTTGGATAGAAAAGGATCCAGAAGAGTAGTAACAAAAGGTGGTCTGTATTTATGAAATTGAAGAAAGAGAATGATTTTGTGGAAGTACAACCTGGTTAATGTTGGGATGACAAAATGAATTGTAGGGTCATTTTCCGAGGATAGGATAGGATGTGAAGTGAACAATGTTAAGCGTGCTTTGTGCTACCAACTGTTCAATCATATATACGCACGCCACGCCCACAGGATCAATTCAATTTCACATTCATCACCAACCATTAGGGCGCCAACTTCAAACTAGATACCTTCTAATTGAAATTTATTTTACCTTTTCCAAGGATAACGGCGCAAATGACGACACAAACTGCGTAAATGAGAAGAACGCTTGCGTTCGATTTTCGCTCAACACGCTTGCGAGTGTGTGGGACCCCATGGTATAAACCGAAGTGGAGTACTCATTACTAACTGCACACAGCTGCAGTGTACTGTAATTAATTAGAGTTAATTATCTTGCCATTAACTCCACCTATGGACATGCTGAGAACACAATGATGATTTGGGGCCAGCCTAGCCTCCCACATATCAGGCATTTACATCAATATTCCAATTACCAACCACCATACCATGTTCCTTTCTGTCTTTTTTTCCAATGGCATTTCACAATAATCAAATGATTGCCTTTTTCAATTTTTGAAAATCTAAAAATTTACCACTACTAGTATTTTGTTATAACGCTAGTCTCATTTCAAAATAATTGTTAATGGTTTAGTTTAAATCACAAAGACTGAAACTCGAGAAACAACTATGTATAAATGAATTTTTAAGTTTTTAGCCGCTTGATCCAAGACAGAATAAGCACGTGCACACTCATTTCACGACTCAATGACAAATAACCAGCGTGCAACATCTGGCTTGCACGCCGAGCTTGGGACGAAGAGGATTAAGTTAAGATTTTGGAAACAATAACGACTAACCATTTGTTTAGCAAAGCATCTTCCTAGGATTAATGATTGTGTTTCTAACAAAAAAAAACGCAGCTTTATGTTTTTTGTTGTTTTAGAAGAAACGCAGCTTTTGGTAAACACACATGTCTACTTGTCTCCCCTCCCCTTCTCTGACCAGTCACATCTCCTGATCATCACTGCTCCAACAATATCACATGGACCATTCTACCCCTCTCCTCACCCCTCACACCTCCACACTTTTTCGTAATTAAACCCAACTTTCGTGTCCACTCTCACTCCTCTTCCCACTATAACAACACTATCTCCAAACGCCAATGCACAAACACAACACAACAGAATTGAGAATGCAAAAAATGAGCGAGCAGAGCCAGAGAGAAAATGGAGGAGAAGAGTATGTGCACACAATTTTGTTCACAGCCGGAACGGCTCTTTTAATGGCGTACCTGAAGCGTGGCGTGTTGGCCACGTTTCTGCTGGAGCAGTGGCGGCTATGGATCTTCCTCCTCCTCAATGTCGTCCTCTTGGCCATCGTGTACTTCTCTGTACGGACCGGCCATAGTCAAGAGAGCCAGAGAGAAGCTGTACCTGTAAAAGCGAAGACAGATCAAGAATCCAAGAAACAGAGCAACAACAAGAAGAACAAAGACGAGGAGGAGGAGCAGAGGTGCGATTGGCTCGAATGTGATCAATTACTTGAAAATCAGGTTGTGGAAGATGAAATTGATGAGATCAAAGCGAGTAATAGGAAAATGAGAGGCGATGAGTACTGCTGCGAAGGCGAGGAAGATGAGGCGTCGAAGGAGGAGCTGAACGAGAGAGCGGAGGCTTTCATTGTGATGTTCAGGCAGCATTTGGTTTCTGATGCTATCAAGGGAAGAAAATCATCATCATCATCACCATCACCATCCTATTATAATTATAGGAGCAGAGAAAAAAATGATATTCAAATTTGTAAGCATAAGCAGCAAGTCCATATTCAACCATTGTTGCAAGTTCATGGATAATGAATTTCACTGTTTTAAGGAATTTGAAAGTGAAACTTTGTGTTCCACCATTATTCTTTCTTGGAAAAAGGTTCATTTTAGTCGTGTATTATCTAAAACGTTTCGGTTTAGTCCATGAACTTTCAAGTGTTTATGAATAGTTCAAAGTTGAACAAAACGATTGATTTTAGTCCAAAGTTGAACGAAAACGTTCCAAATCAGTCTATTCCGTTAAATATAGTGACGGAATCCGTCAATTGTTGCGTTCCAATTCAGTCCATTCTGTCACTATATTTAACGGAATGGACTGATTTTGAACGTTTTCGGCCAACTTTGGACTAAAATCAATTGTTTTGCTCAACTTTGAACTATTCTGAAACACTTGAAAGTTCATGGACTAAAGCGAAACGTTTTGAATAGTTCAGAAACTAAAATGAACATTTTTCCTTCTTTCTTCACATGCAAATTAATATGCAATACAAATGATGCTTCTCGAATCTCAATCTCATATTGATAGACACTCAGAATCATGGGCCTTAAGAATGGACTTTAAAGCCCATTCCAAGCAGTATGGGCTTATTTGGGCCTATATGGGTCTATATGGGTCATGCTCAAAGCTGGTCCCTACCAATCATTAAACCTGGTCTGGTCTGGTCTGGTCTGGGCAGTGTTTTTCTTCAGCATCCAATATGGATAAGAATCACACACACATCACTTCTAGACTGAAATTTACTATCTCCCAAGAGAAAATTGTAGTACATAACATTAATTTCTTTCCAAGGAAATCACCCTACATTTATATCAGAAAGAAGGTTAATTAATGCATCCTCTCTCAGTATCAGTATAGTAGTTGTGTGGACCTATTGGCCCCAAAAAGCAAGGCCACAGGTGGTGTCCTTCCATTATTATTGAGCTTGAAAGATACCTACAAATTCTGCAATCTCATTTGATGCCCACAACACATGAAAGCTACACTAACTATTGCATTCATTTCTCAGATCCTATCCTCCATTAACACTACCTTATCAACTCAGTGCAATTTTCATGCAAAGCTCCCAGACCAACTAGCAACCAGCATTGTTAGTAAATGGTATAGTTTTAAAATTCACAGTTTCTAAGCAAGTATAGTTCGTCACCGGCTAAAGGCGGCATAGATAGATGCATTACCTGAGAATGTCCAAAATTGGTGTCTGCAGCTACGTACACTCTTGCTCTTGGACCGATTCTCAGCAGCAAGATCCTTTTCAGTCGGCAACCTGTGAATCTAAACTAAGAGTTCAGGACGGCACTTCCATATCAAGAAACATTACTATAATTATAGCTATATTACTTTAGTATATAAAATCTGATAAGAAAGGGAAGATTGTTTGATAATTAACTGTAAATTACACACATAACATATCAAATAAACCATACTTGGCCTTCCAAAATTCAGACACTTAGTAGTCCTATATAGAGATAGATGTTACTTAAATATGTACTATGTTCTTTTGAATTGAACTCTGTGCTGCTACTCTTGTGAAGATGAAAGTTATTGATTACAAGTGGACTTTTCTAGTGTTATACATAATATAACTATAGTCTACAGGTCAGCTGAGACATTCTTAACATAGAAACAAAACAGCTACGTGGACATTGGGAGACAATATGTACCAACAGACTTGTGTTGAAGAATGAGCTAAAAAAGGGACTTGTGATAAAGAGACAAAACTTTGGTGACTTTGTGATGGGAGTTCATCGTCTATCATCTTGATGATTCACCCATATCCATTCTCATACCCATACTGTCACGGACCGAGAGAACTAGACCCGCGTGGTGCCCCATTTCTCCCGTTTCCGGAGAGAGGGGTCAACCTCTTTCATTGATGTCAAGCAATATAAGCACATATCCTAGCAAAAGAGGTTATACCTGTACAAATAGTACACTGATAAGCATCCGTCTCGCAAGTACAATAGCATGTCGCATGGCGAAAACACCCTTAAAGCGCTTGGGGGAGACTCATTCTTTTGGAACGTTTTTTTCTTTTTCTTTTAAGGGGGGGTAAGAAATAGAACCAAATATTATAACATTATAAACTTGATTTGCAAATATGGAATGTATATAAAAACTACCAATGGCTATATAATGGGTTAAAATCTCGACTGCTAGTTTTTCCACTATTTTTTTTTTACTTGTTCATCTTGCACGATAATGAAGCTAGTCTGACTAAGATGTGTAAAATACATTTTCATGAAAGAGAAAGAAAAACACAACAGTATATACGTGACCACCACCACCTAACAACTTGCTTGCTTTCTCCTCTAATAATTAATGTACAGTATATCAAAAATGATATTGTGACATTCGTGAGGTCTACATCTTTGTTATCTTTACAAGCTAAAACGTAGAGAAAACTTCATGCCAACCACCATTGACTAAATTAAAACCATATGCAATAACATATATCTAGGGGTTATCGCTCTAAAGACTGCAATATGTCTTACCTTTCTGTCTTGTTTTTTCCTCTAGTGCATGCTCAGCTTCGATGAACACGATGAACACCTATCACAAACATATGGTAATTAATTAGTTTAGTGTAAACATTTGATTAAAAGCTTTCATCAGAGGAAGATAGAATCGGTACCTGTACGTATAGACCACGTATCTACTCCATCGTTTCTGCGGTTGTGGCATGGACTGGATCTTTCATCTGAACTATGTCTACTGAGATCCGCAGGTTGAAAACCAATAGTTTTCGTAAATGGTTAAAGAGGAGGCACAAGAGAGCCGGCGGATTCAATCTCAGTGAAGTTTCAGGTTATTGGTTCTCTCCGCATTGTATTTCCAAATCTCACACACATATCTAAAGCATCTGGTTTTGTTGCAGATGGGGATGAAGACAAAGCTGATGATTGTGACCAGTCTTTGGACATGGATCCATGCATTTCAACCAACGAGTTAAGGTAAAAGTTCAAGAACGCTCTCTAAAAATAAAACAGAAAGGCTAGGAAGGAATATGATTGTTTCATTTCATCAACTGTTCCTTGCATATTTTCAGAATTTTTGTGGGTACTTGGAATGTTGCCGGAAGGTCTCCTATTGGGAGCTTGGCTGTAGATTTGGATGAGTGGTTAAATCTCAAGGAAGCTGCTGACATATATGTTCTTGGGTATGTTACTACTGTTCCATGATTTAGAACTGAACCCATTAGAGCTCATTTCAGTTGGCAGCTCAGAATCTAATCTGTTACAGGTTTCAAGAGATTGTGCCACTAAATACAAGAACGGTTATAGGAGCAGAAGACCCAACCGAAGCAACAAATTGGAACTTGCTTATAGGGAAAACTCTCAATGATAAGTATGGGTTTCCATGGTTAACACCCTTGGTTACCCCGGTCTCTAGCTACAGCTACAACTATGCAGGAAATATTGACCCCGAGAGACGGTCTAGTGTTAGCAGCAATAGCGGGACTCCAGCGAGGTCAAGGAATCTACATGAGAAGCAAAACGAGTACAAGCTCATGGAAAACAAGAAGATGGTAGGAGTTTTCATTAGTGTATGGATGAGGAAGGAATTGCTCAGAAAATACTGCATTTCAAATGTAAGAGTGTGTTCTGTGGCATGCGGTGTCATGGGTTACCTGGGAAACAAAGGTTCAGTTTCGGTTAGCATGTCAATCGAAGGCACTAGCTTCTGCTTTATTACTGCTCACTTGGCTTCCGGTGAAAAGAAAGGAGACGAAGGGCGGAGGAATCACCAAGTCTCGGAGATTTTCAGAAGAACCTCTTTTCCTCGATCCTCTAAGGACGATGACAGTCATCATCCTCTTACCATCTTAGGGCATGAGTAAGTGGTTCTTCTCCCAATAAATCACTAGTATATTGTGCCTAATTCATTTTAACCCTGACCTATGAAGCTTCGAATTCAATTTATTCAAAGTAAATTCTTCTCACCTTGAGAAAATTCGGAACAAAATTCCTTACAACAGTGAAATACAAATGTTATCAGTGACATATCTAAATTACAAGGCAAAACCAAAATTCATTACACAAATTGTTAGGCTGGAAATTAAGAACAATCATAGTTGAATATACTGTGCATTAATTAGTTCAGCTATGTAGAAGTTAATGTTACATCCATTTCAATGTACTATGTTGTGCAACAGTCGGATATTCTGGTTCGGGGATCTCAACTATAGGTTGTACTTAGAAGACAATTTAGCCAGGCAGCTGATAATGCAGCAGGAGTGGGAGGCATTGACAGAGTTTGATCAGCTCCGGAAGGAACTAGAAGATGGTGGAGTATTCCAAGGTTGGAGAGAGGAAAATATAGGATTTGCACCTACCTACAAGTATTCTTCATCAAATGGTAACCGGTATTCTGGTGGCCTTCCAAGAAGATCAGGAGAGAAGCAAAGGACTCCAGCATGGTATGAGCAGTAAAAAATATCCTTAGTCCTATATTCTAGCTCTGTTGTTAGTCCTGTGAGTAACCGCCTAATTCCAATTATCATCTCGGGAACTAAATTATGTCTGTAACGTACTGCTGATTGTCTACTCTGTTTTCCTAATGCTGAGACCGAATATCGTCTTATGCTTGTAGGTGTGATAGGATTCTATGGTATGGAAAAGGGGTAAAGCAGCTCTCGTATTTACGCAGTGAAAGTAAGTTCTCTGACCACCGGCCGGTCTGTGCCCTATTCTCTACCCAGATAGAAGTGTTGAAGTCTCCTAATTCAAGGGTTATTGCACTCCATTCCACTCTTCCCACTATACCACCTTCAAGTCAAAAAGTAAGTTTTCTAGGAAATTTCATAACACACTTGGAAGATTTCTGTTGCAACTAAATTCATGGAAATTTTTACTTATTATCACCATCCTCGACACATTTCCTTTGCAGGCGCAGAATGATGACAACAACAGAACCAAATCTACATTGCAGTCATTCATTGTAGGGGATAAAGTAAAGACGCTACAACAACACATTATGCAGATACAATAGAACATGCAGAAAGCAAATCCAGCTTGACTATGACTGATTTTATTGCTACAGGTGGCTATGCGGAAACAATCTATTTATTATAATTCATTCTTCTTTTTTAGTTTACCTATTCATTTCTGATGACTTGGCAAGACAAGTTAGATCTCGAACATGGAAATTACACTTCATAATCAAATAAATGTAATTAGCATTTATTCAAATGTAACAGTTCCCATTCTTTCTCACCTTTAGCAGAAAAGGGGTCTTTGAGCTCTAAACTGGACCTCACTTTTACTTTCCAAAACCAATTGTGACCATATAACAAAGGAATCAATGTGCCATATATGTTTCTTTCCTTGCATTTCTAGTTACATCAACATTATTCATAGTAAATCACAGATCACTACAAAAATCAACTTGCCTCGAATGCCTGAAGAATTCCTCCTAAAGCCTCTACATTGTCCAGATGACAACAAGGACACATAGACCTCTTCTGCAGCTCCTCACCAAGGGATGCACAGACCTGCTCTAATTCAAAAGACTGCTTATTTCCTGTTAAGGACACAATTTTTTTCTGATTGCAATCACAGACTATATCATTTGAAACAAAAAGGAAGGAATGAATCATTTAAACATCAACTAGTAATGAAATCAGAGCTGTTTCCTTCTTCCTCCACAGTCCACACTGAATGAACAAATGTGGAGGAACTGTTTCCTATTAATGGCTAGCACAACATCCCATACAATCTCTTTTTGGAAAGGGTAACCAATAATAGTTGTTCAAATACAGCCTGCATGAGCAGATGAGCAGTTGTGAATATTTTCCTAAAGGTTATTTAGGCGGAACTTTTCTTCTCATATAGTCTATATATATGGTCTTCAGGAAAAAAATTCCAAACATGTAATTTTAGCAAGGATATCTTGTCAGTTGCTGTAGTTCTTTTGTTTCTTTCGTAATTGCCTCCATCAAGGACACCTTCTTTTCCAGATCAATTAACTCTTGCTGAACCTGCAGGTATTTGACTATTTCATACTCTATCGTAATACTTCATATAAAAAGGAAAAGAGGAGAATAAAAGCTTCTACAAAATTTAGCAATAAATTGGAGGAGGGAAGATAGAGAGGAGATTTTAACAGAACAAATTATTTTTCCATAATTACAGTAATACACATAAAATTGATAAGAGAAAGTGCATTGGAACTTGTTGCAATGTACAAAGGATCAACTTAATACCTGCAAATTAACATTCTGTTCTGTTTGGCATTCTTCCTCCTCCATGGCAGTTTTTTTCAGTACAGTGGCAAGTTTGTCCTCAAGTGACTTTAAAGTGACTTCAGTAACTTCCATATTGACAGATGTGTGGCCTGCTTCTGTACAAAGAATTCACAGAAATAGAATTTATTCTTCATAAAAAAAACAGTAACCAAGAAACCAAATCCCATCTCACATGGACATCTCTCAATAAGTTTTAATAGACCAAAGATTGATCAGAAAAATTAAGATATCAATTACCCTGGTGAAAAAAAGAGAAAGAAGAAAATGAACCAGATAAAGCATATGTTTAAATTTACTACAAAAAGAAAAGTACAACAGTTTTAAGCGTGTCCTCACCCAATGAGATTCCTAACACATTCTTGTCCTGAATATCATGTGACACAGTCTCTTGGAATTTCCTGCATTATGCGCCAATTCTCTTATTAACCAGTAATGTCTGAATCATAAACATTTCTATTAAAACATTCAATAGCATGTTATACACAATGATACTTTAAGACATAACATAAATACTTGGCATGGGAAACACAATTCATATGTGACAATGACTTTGCTTTAGTAAATTAAACTGTGAAAAACACCAGGTTACTCTCATTGTTCTTAATGTTCTCTAGGTTCAACTAATCTAGGATAGCTAATTAAAAGTAGAATCCAATAATTAAATTAATATACATCAACTATGTCTATTTTACCAACCTACAAAGACAGGCAAAACGTATTATAGCGAGTAGGACTAGATCAGTAGGATACTGTTTTTAATAAAGGAGACAAACCTTATCTTAGTGTTGAACTCAACCATTTTGTTAATGAACTCATCTCTGCATGCAAGACAACAACACAATCAAGCAACTAAATCAGCAGAACAGTTTTAGCACTAATTTGCCAAACAGCAACAAAGAATTCATACTCAAAAGGTAACAAAATTAAAAATAAGAAGAAAATTCATACCGCAAAGCAGAATCTTCATTCTTCACATGATCCAAGATGTTTGAACAAATCAAAGTATCAACAGCAAAATAAGTTGAAGCCCAATCCTATTTGATCTCAGTGAAAAACTCATGTAGAAATAATCAAAGACAAAACAATTACCTTAAGAGCCTCCAATTTCGATCCATGTATTGATATGTCATTTTGAATTGAAGAAATCCTTGCCTGAATACAAAATTAAGCAGCTATGAGATTCAAAAAAAAAAACAGACAGAAACCTAAATCATAGTGATAGCACATTCAAGATAAGAGACCTCTAGGGCTTGAATTGACGCTTCGTTCATTGCCAATTCAACTTCGTAGCCTTTAAGCTCTTGCTCTGTAGTTTCTCGGAATCGCTTGCCTTCTTCGAGTTCTGTAGTTGCTACTTCGATCTCGGATCTAAGATCTTCGACTCGGTTCTTCAGATCAACAACTCTTCGCTCTAAACATTTCAGTGTACGGACGAAAAAAAAATCAATGTCGAAGTAGCGAGAACATTTTCAAAAGATAGGATATCAGAATCTGGATTGCTTTGTATTTCTATCAGATCCACCAGAAAGAACACAAAATTTGACTGGAACCTTCGAACACCTCATATTTTTTTTGTAAGAAATGAAACAGCATTGAACAATAAATTTGAACTTAGAGTATCCTATATAATTATCCGATTGATTCTAAGGAAACTCGTCGAGAAATGATGAGTGCAGAAATAACCTCCATGAGATTTTTCAGATGCGAAGCCTCGAATTAGCGTTAGGAGTTGCCTCTGAGGATCAGTTCCCGCCATGGCTCTTGTTTTTGAGCTTTTGTTTCGCGCCTCCTACAAAGATGATCTTCGTAACGGAAATGCTGAGAAAGACGCAGACCTTGGCTATTTATAAGTTCTCATCTTGCAGGTTTGGGCCTACGAGTTTAATACTACTGAAGGCCCATTACACCTACTCATCCTGTGGGCCCAATATTTGACATGATTTTCACGAATACTTTCTCAGCTCAGCACAAAATAACAATTTTTTTATTTTTTATTTTTTATTTATTTTCTTTTAGAAGTTTTTTTACAGGAGAGATGTGTCTTTATTAATTCAAATTCGAAATAAACAAATCTGACAAATCAATCGGGGTCGAAATGCCGATCCAACCATTGAACTTGACATATAACCAGACGATCGTGCTAGACGATGCGAACGAAAATAAACTCAATACTAGAAAAAACGACACATATGATAAAATGTCGTCAATCATCAGGCCTAAGGCATTGGATTGCTCCTCCCCTCTAGTATGTAAAGTTTGAATAACCTCCAACGCGTCCAACACGAGTTAGGGTATTATAAACGAAATCAAAACTTATGTACCTCTAAAATTAAATTTTGGTATATTATGTATTCTGGGGCAACATTGTTTATTGCCATGTGTTTAAGGCTTCTAGTATACAGATGAGACTAATTTATACCATACTTTCCAGGTCGTTTATTATTCAATGCATGGAAACATAGATGGAGCCATTTAAGAAGAGCAAAGCATATTAAATTATCAAAATGAACTCCAACTTTTCTAAATGGATCCATAATGAGATACATTCAAATATAATAACAAGGCTCACAGACAAAAACATTTCTAGACAACATCAACAAGGTAATTGAAAATAACTATAATATCATTTTTTGCAGAAATTGAAAAATGAAGCTCACTGGTGTATTTTTGCAGAATGTTGTGACAATGTTGTATGTGGCTTGTGGAGCATGGGTGGCCTGGTGGGTTCGGTTGTTTCAATTTATAGACCCTTAAAAATTGGCCTGTGGAGCATGTATATATTTCAATAAATATTTGATTATGATCATGTTGGGTTTTCAGAGGGTTATTGCTGGACGAGAACAGGGGAGAGACAAGCGGCCAGAATGAGAGCTAGATACTTGAAAGCCGTGCTCCGGCAAGACGTCGGCTACTTTGATCTGCACGTGACCAGCACGTCCGAGGTCATCACCGGCGTCTCCAACGACAGCCTCGTCATTCAAGATGTTCTTAGCGAAACAGAGTGCCGGAGATTGATTCAGACAACATGAAAGGCGCGATTCTTGAAAACGTCTCCGGCGAGGTTGAGTTCAAGAATGTGGAATTTGCATACCCGTCAAGGCCGGAGAGCCTGATCTTGAGGGATTTTAAGTTGAAAGTTCCGGCGGGGAAGACGGTGGCGTTGGTGGGCGGAAGCGGGTCAGGGAAGTCGACGGTGATATCTCTGTTGCAGAGATTTTATGACCCAATCGGCGGGGAGATAGTTTTGGACGGAGTGGGCATCAAGAAGCTGCAGCTGAAGTGGCTGAGGTCGCAAATGGGGTTGGTGAGCCAAGAACCTGCGCTGTTTGTAACTATGAGCTTTTAAGCTATTTTCAAATCACAAAAAATGTAAATAAATTGCGTAGCATGATTAGCCTTAAAATTTGTGGTGACAATTCCAATATGTGACCATTTGGATATGAACTTGTAGAGTCTAATAGTCAATAACCTGACCTAAAAACAATATGATCATATTCATCCCGCAAAAATATAAATTGAATCAAGGTATTGAGTAAATGAGTTCATTTTACACCACAATATATTGTTTGGTAATAAAAATAAGAAAAATATATTTTGTTATTCATGTTATTATTTTATTAATCATGATTGCAAAAGTATGAATAAAAGATTATTGCTAATAACAAGGCTTTCCTTGACACTATATATCTCCTCTAAAAGCACACAGATTTTCCATTACAAAACCTAGCTAGCTAGCAAGCACAGCTCAACAGATGGAGCATATATATATGTTGTTGGCATGGACACATCAGTCAATACTGGTGGTTTCTGACTGGACCCAATGAAAATTGAGTGGCACTAATTACCCAATCTTCAATTTGAATGGAAGATTTTAACGCTGATAATGATTCATGCATGCAACCGTCACACATGTCAAATACTTGAACTCTTGAAATCGAATCTTATCCGACCATCACAGCTAACACAAGATGAGACTCACTATCCCACTTCAAAAAACCGAAGCTGCACAAAATTAACTAGAAAATAAGACCCACTTTCCACCTATCACAACTTGACACATAAGACATCTGCATGAGCCAAGTTGATTTCTTTTAATAATGAAAGTAAATTAATGTGGGAAACTGATCTGACCTCTATTGTAAACTTCATGTTTCAATAATGGCAGGAAGGATCTATCTGTGTATCAACAAATATGCTAAAGTGGTGAATTTCTTTTCACGAGTGCATGAAAGGACAGTTCACCAAAGTTTAATTAAGAACCTTTTTTAGTTTTTTAAAATGATTTACACTTTAGTATATGGAATATAGTATAATTGTTTAATATATGCAAACTGAATCGAATATTTGTTTTGGAAAATACTGTCATGATCATATGCATATACCTATATTTGGATAGTCTCTGTCTGCCATTTTATGAACAGAGTACTGAAGAGATCGAATAAGGTTCTTAATTTGAAGATTTATATTTCAAGTGTAAGAAAAATTACCCTTATTTACAATGCTATATTGCTAGTGCTGTTGTTTAAGAAATGCAGGGAAATAAAGGTCTCTTGAGGATTGAAGGCTTTTTATAGTGGAGGATATATATAGATATGTTGTATTGTAGCTAGGGAGTAAAAAAAAAAGTGAAAATAAAAGAATATTGATGTAAAAAAAATTTAGAAGTGCAGTTGACAATACAGACTGCGTGAGTGGGAAGAATGCTTACGATCGATCTTCGCTTAACACACTCATGGAGAGATGAATGAGTTTTAACTGTATCTCGAATGATGATTTGTCTGAGTATGGTAAAACGGCTTAGAGGTGTCAACCGCGAATTTGCGGAGTCGCTCATAAATCCTATAGTATAAATCAGAAAAAAATTAACCTCAAAATAATCGTGCTTTTGTGCTTTGATTTAATTGCGTGTTTGGAATATATAATTGGCACTTAATTACG
Source organism: Pelargonium australe (assembly GCA_036897465.1). NCBI lineage: Eukaryota > Viridiplantae > Streptophyta > Magnoliopsida > Geraniales > Geraniaceae > Pelargonium > Pelargonium australe. Next base: position 20,648 of record JAYMTH010000365.1, read on the forward strand.
CGAGAATTTCATTCTCGTTCTTATATATATATATAAAATGTTCATAAATAAAATAATATGCATAAATTCTTAATAAAATAAGTTAATAACCGTGAGAATAAACATTAACCAATATATGATTAAGAAAATATTTTGTATTTCAAACTATCTTTTGTCAAACATGTAATTTTAAACTCATTTTGAAATTGATACTTTCAACTCTCTCAAGTATCTAATTAGAGTTGCAGATTAAAGTAAAGAGACAACTCAACTAAAAGCTTAATTAGTTGATAGTTGAAGTCAAAATAATAGTATTATATTCTAACACGCCCCTTCACGTGCAAATTCTCTTTCGCTTTGCACATATGGTCCATGCACAGGTCCATTTTTTGCCTTATTATGGAATTTAATATGGGTGACGGCTAAAACTCAATAACAACTTAAGCTGATAGTTGAAGACCCAGTAATAATTTTATACTCTAACACCAAACAACCTGTTTTTGTTCTTTTGTAATGATTTGTATTGTTTTTTGAGCGTATGTACATCTTGCTTTTTCCTTGAGATCTTTTTCAATGAAGTTTGAGTACTTTTTGCTGATAAAAAAAAAAACACCAAACAACCTGTTAATGAGATTGGACAAAAAAAAAAAAAACATCTTCATAATAAGTGTGTTATGAACTTTATAATATTTCATTGGAGACAAAAAGTACTTAATTTGAGACTCAAAAGACTATCTAAATGAAAATATATATGGATGAAGAAAAAAATAGTACACTAGAACATGGTTCAAAGTAATTAGGTTGGAGTGGTTGTTTGTGCCCCAGCCATTATAATTCAGCTAAAAGATAGTTGGCCAAATGATCGGACCATATTTAAAGCCACCACACCACCGTAACTTTTTCATATCTTACATGCATGCATGCTCCAATTCAAGTGGTGAAGAACCTAAAGTTATCTTTAATAGAAATGCACTTCCCATTTTCTATTACTGGAAATGACAATTTTTTCAACAAAAGAAAAATGAATGAATAATTATGGAGTATGTAATAAATCATATCTATATACAAAAAAATTAGATTATCATAGGTCCTGTTCGTACTTGACCGACTTCATCCCAATATATGATTGAAGACCGAACAAATTAGAATTGGTTCGAGAATTTAACTGAGCTAATTATGAGTTGAACTAAATAAGCATTAGACAAAATGAATTGATTTTAATTAAAAAAAATGAAATAAAAATAACATTAATAGGTTGAATGGAGAATCAATTAAGAAACAGGAAAAAAAAAACAAATCTAGAACAAATTTGCAATTCAAAAATTAAATCAAGTACATTAGGCCAGTTAAGTCTAAATTTTTGGTCTAACCCAAACATGGCCAGTCCTATTGTTGAACTTTTCTCTTATTTACAAACAAATATTCAATTTACTTGTCTATTCCATAATAATTGCATCTTGGGCCATAATCAACAAAAAGGTGCGGTCCATATTGTTTGATAAATCTTGAATCTTTTTTTATTGGATGGGGGGTGAGGGAACA
>JAYMTH010000366.1:0-22140 GCA_036897465.1 Pelargonium australe
GTCCCCTGCTCGACGCTGAACTTGCTCCTCCAACCCACACCGACGAACTCCGGCCGACAATGGACAAGAACGACGGAATCAGATCTGCAAGAATGAAAAAACAAATTGGTTAAACCCTAAACTAATCGGTTCAAAAAGAACCTCCATCCCACCCCCACAAACCCCAACAAATTTAAGGCAAAAAACTTGACCTAAATGGCCGGAAAGTGGAGCAAAAATCTGACGTCCGAGAGAGAGAAGAGAGAGAAGAGGAAAAGATAGAGGAAAGAGAATGCAGTGTGCTCATATGAATCGAAATCAACGACGTCGTTTTTTGAGCGAGGATTAGTGATGAGGATTAGCGACGGAAATTCCGTTGCTGATCAGCTACGAACCGATTCCGTAGCTGATTCCGTCGCTAATCAGCGACGAAATTAGTCCGTAGTTGATTCCGTCGCTGATAAGCTGTTTTCTTGTAGTGTGGTTAGCAATTCATTTTAGTGAAGGTCTGGTAAGGTTGTTGCTCAGGGTCTCCATTGAAGGTCATGAAATGTTTTGTGTTCAAATAAGACTGCCGGGGGGTGTCATTTGTTCAATCTTGTTTTCTTGGGGAAATCAGTAATGGAGGCTTGAGCTGACTTCGAAGTCGTTATTCAGTCTGATTTTTTGGGCTAAATATGCTATGAATGGTTCATTCTTTGAAGCTCCGTTGGGATTGGATCCGAGTTACATTTGAAGGAGCATCCATGCAACTCAAGTATTGATCCGACCGAGCAATGCTATTCGGATTGGTTCGGGCTTCTCCATCTGTGCTCTGCCGGATTCATGGGTGTCTGAGTTCCCAACTATCCCTCAGTTAAGGTCGGAGGTCGCTGAGGTTGTATCACCAGATTTGTTTGTGGTCGACCTTCATGATCAGTTTTTGAGAGACTGGGATTTGGTTACTCTTAAGGAATTATTTAAAAAGGACTCATGAAGGGAGATAGTACAAATTCAGAAGAGCACCCAGGTTGATGAGGACACATGGTTCTGGGTTCGAGAGATGAAGGATAAATACACTGTTAAAAATGGGTATGCTTCTTAGTCAAGATCGCTAATTCCGATTGAGACATTTTCCTCTATTTGGACGTCTATATGGGCTGCTCCAGTGCAAGGTAAAGTGAAACACCTATTTTGGATAACATTGGCAGGTACTTTCCCGTTTGTGAGAGTTTAGTGTCTTGTCGAGTGGAGTTATCGACTAATTATTTTCGTTGCAATGGGATTCACGAGTCAATATGCCATGGTCTTATTCACTGTCCTTTTGTTATAAGCTCGTGGGCCTGTTTGGGGTTGGAAGGTCTTTGTGTAAGCTCGAGTTTGGTTGGTGAGTGGTTCCAATTGTTAGTCGATCCGAATGACGCTAACCTTCTTGCTTAGACTATATATTTTGGTTAGTGAATATGCATGGAAGTTCAGGAATGAGGGTGTGTTAAACAAAAAATGGTGATCACTTGTTGAGCTTGCCTCTATGGCCTCTTCCATATGGAATGTTTAGTCCTCTATTCGTTGTCACGAGTATGTTGTCCGAAAACCAATTAACTGTGTGAGTAGGTAACATCCTTCGATGGTCCATTTTGTGAAAGTTAACACGGACGGTGCTGTCTTTGAGGTGACATCTAGATCAGGGGGATGTTAGGTGGCGCGATCGACTTTCGATGTAGTGTTGGGAGGCGGGAGGATAAGATGGTATGGTGTGCTGGACCCTAAACTCGTGGATGTGACTATCATCATTGAGTCGGACACGAAGTTTGTTATTGACGCAATTATGACCAGATGTGAGGGATTTTCTAGTGCCTTAAGTTTTTTAGCTAGTTTTGCTTGTGTGGAGTTTCATTTTGTTAATCGGGTTGTCCATCCGCTAGATAGATCATCTGTTTCTATTCAAGGAAGTGTCGATTGGGTCGGGGCATCATGTTCGGCTTAATTTTCTGACATTGTATTATTGGTTTCTATGAATTAATCTAAGTACTACTTTTTCCTAAGAAAATAAAAATTATTTTAATAAAATTATTTGTCATAAAGAAAAGGTCTTTACTCTCTCTTTCACTCAGTCGTTTTGAGACTCAAGTAGCATTTTTGTTTGGATACATCTGGTTTTAATTTTCAAAACGACGACAATCTTTTTTATTTTTCAAATGAAAAATTGTTGTCTCTCTCGTTAAGTTAGTAAGTTTTGTTTTGATAGCACCGCTCGCAAAGCCAAAGCGTGTGTGACCCCCTTACAAATATATGCTTGGGGGAACAATTACGTGCGAGGCATCAGAGGTCGGCGTATTCACCTTGAGTCTTGGGTAAGCCTAAAAAAGGATGCCCGAGTACAAATGGAGGCGTGGACAACATGTGGGACAAAACAATTATATAATGTCCAATTCACACTTTAATTCATTGTTCCGACTTCCGAGTCAATAGCATGATTTTCATTATCGCTTTTTAAAGTATAACTGCTTTCAAATCCGAATGATTATTTGTAATTACCAAAGTCCCTAAGAATCAATAACTCATCGCAAATTACGCCGCCAATACACAAATTCAACAACATCTTAACTCGCTATCAAACAAGAGAACGTTATTTCAACGAGAGACACCACAGTTAGTTATACGTCGAGTTGAAGTTGTCATCGACGGGGTAGGGGGCCGTGGAAGTGGGCCCCGGTTAAATATGATGGGTCTCCTCTCCACACCTTTTATTTACCTCTGACATAACCATAGTTAAAAAAAAAAAAAAGTAGAAAAAGTTAGCCGTTAATAAATTTGAATAATGAAGTTGTCTGTCCCTCGGGAAGGGAAGCTCGTTTGTCTTTATCTCTCTCCTTCCTATTTCCTGACACAAATGGATCATTACGCATCCGGGTCCCACCACCCACCACTCCCCTGTGACGTCTGACGACACGTCGTTTTCACACTGTCTTTGTCGTCTTCTATTATTCTCTATTTTACTAATCACAATTACAGTGAATAATTAAAAGTGTTAATTAGGGTTTAAAAAGTGGGATCTGATATGCTCCCTCTGTTACGGTATGCTTCTTCTAACACCAACATTAATATATGACACTTTATTTATTTTATTCATTTTTTGCAAAATTCTATTTGTAACAAACTATACGTCACAACAGCTTCGGTTTGCGTCATGTGTTCATGTTACTATAAATTACTACTAGACATTTTCATCCACTTGTGTTCACAATATACATTCTTTTGGGATGCTCAAGGCTGTTTGTTCGATCTAAAATTTGCTGTCCCAATTTGGCGATCCTTGTGACCCAGCTCTTCTCACTAGATTTAAATTTCGATATGCCATATCACTCTTTGACAACTATGGCTAGCTCGAAACAAGTTTAAGGATGCTGCCCGCATCTTCACTAAGATTGTTTCCATGACCTTCCACATTATTTCAGCAAAGTACATCAATCAACTCGGCCCAAGCTTGTGGTCTATCGCAGGATGGTCTCGAGCCTCGCCTTGGATGGATTCTCAGTCTTTTTCACTCTTTTAGCCCGCTGTAGTTCGTTTCATCTTCATGTTTTCCTTCTTTCATTTTTAGAGTGTTTGTACTTCATTTCTCCTTTAAAACCTAAAGAAAGAACTTTGTTGATAAAAAAATTTAACATTGTCCACTTGAATCAATTATTTATATCATACCGGTTTGTATGTGTGCAAAAATTATGTTGATCTAAGTTTTCTGCCAAAGCTATCCACCTGCTGCAGAAATTAATTACTTTACCGAGCGCTGCAGTAGGTTCTCATAAAATCAAATATTTTATCAAACACGCTTCTTTTATTTTTTGTGGCAACTCCTTAACGGAGGAAGTAGTGTTACCCAAAAAAAGCTCCAAGTGCATAATATATAGTAGTAGTACTTGTAATTATGTATGGTAAAGCCTAAGGGCATGGAGGAGGTGTGGAGAGTGGCAAAGGAAAGGAAAGGAAACAAGCCACATGCAAATCATTTTTGCATGAACAGAAATGAAATGACTATTTGTTACATAGAGTACAATTTGCTATATTTGTTCCAAATCATGTGCCCCATTTAATGATGTCATTTAAATTTAAGGTTCCAGAACCCAAACTCAACCCCCATGCTACCATCCTTAATAATTGTCTACTAAGGTCACATATAATACATATGCACATGGAAATATGGAGGCCTTACCTTCACTGTGTCACTTGCCATGATCCATCTTTTCTACGCAACCTTCTCCGTTGAGTTCATCTTCAAATCCTCCACACATTCACTTCAATCATACTCGATCGATCATGGATAATATATATTCATGAAATCTGATATTACAATTTACAAACTCTCTTTTACACTGATGAAACAAACTGGTATTTACATAAAGGTGAGCATATATAACCCCGGCTCATTTGTTTATTGCCAAATCGCCTTGTTTCAATTCCCTTAGCTTGAACAATCAAAACTCTTATTAACTCAAACTTACTCTCTTTGGCTCCGCTTAGATCCGTGGAGTCGTAGAAGCAAAGAGTTGGATACAACAAATATCGAGCTCAAAGCCATAAGTCCACCTGCCAACAGAAACACGAAATGAATAGTTTGTAAGACTATGATACAGCAGGTGAAATCTAGTAGTTTACATTGGTTACAGCTCGTTCTAAAAGTTTAGATCTTACACAAGGAACTGTTTACTCACCTGATAGTGAAGGTGTCATCGCAAATTCATATTTTGGAAGCAGTGCTCCTGCAGCAATTGGAATAGCCACTATATTATAGGCTACTGCCCATGACAAATTTTGATATACTTTTGCCATTGTTGCCTGTGCAAGATCTAGGGCATCCACAACCTACCACAAGTGGATTAAAGTTAGACTAATCAAGAAAAGCCAAAATCTCTCCAGAATTCCACCCAGTGCAACCTCTTATATTATATATAATGATTAATGTGTAACGGACAGAATTCAAATCAAAATATTGCAAGTTGGTAAGCTTGATTGTCCTAAACAAGAGAATGCAATAGCAATGCCTACATGTATGGACAAGTTGAATAGAACAGGAATCATAAATGTGTAATGTAAAATGAAAACATACTTGTGAAAGTTTGTTTCCAAGAAGTATAATGGATGCCGCATTCGATGCTGCGTTTTCTTGTGCTTCAGGCTGAAGAGCAATCCCAACATCAGCAAGAGCCAAAGAGGGTGCGTCGTTTATTCCATCTCCGACCTTGAGAAAAGTAAACGTTTCAGTTGAACATTATATCATTTTAAAGAGAGCAAAGGGTGGCAAAGGGACCCAATTCAATGTAAACATAATTTTGGCAATGCCTAATATTAATCATAAGAATCAGATTCACCACCATACAAAGACAGGCCTTATCTTTAACATTTTGTCTCCACTAAAATAGTTCTCTAGAAGAATAAATGATTTATTTGAAGATGCTTACCATTGCAACACGATGCCCTGAAGCTTTAAGAGTCGAAACAACATTAGATTTCTGCTGCGGTGTCAAAGATGCATTGACATTTTTATTTCCTATTCCAACTGCCTTTGCTATGGTTGCAACTGCCTCTTCCCTGTCCCCTGATACGAGGACTGTTTTGATACCCTTTTGCTGGAGCCTTCCAACACAAGCAACATAATCAGCATACAAGTAAAAAATTCACATGTAGAAGATTTCAGGCTGTCAATATAATTACAAAGAAAATAGCTACTGAGTTCAGTTAGAATACAGTCACATGAGGTTATGGTTCATACACCATAGCATATACGATCAATCAGATATTTATTGATTACCTCTTCCCACCAACTGCACCTTACAAGCAGTAGAAGACAGTACAATGTAAATTAAATATAAAGTATGCAATTATTTATCATGGACCAACCAGAGGAGATTAAGTTTAGACCGAAATTGTCGTTCAGGGACCATAATTTATAAGCATTGCAACTCTTATCACAGCAAAGCAAACGATATAGGTGTTACAGAGAGACCACCAAATAACTGGTGCCTTGTATGGTTTGCTCAAGTTCAAAATGCTACATTGAAATGGTATAAGCATATCTTGCACAATGATGCAGAAATTAGCCCCATTTAGGAGCATGAAATTATGGACACTTCCTAGGGTCACGAGCATTACACATTAATATTCCGTGTTTATCATTTCAGGGAGGAGCAAAGTACCTAGTAACAGTAGATTCAGCATCATGACGCAAATTATCAGATAATGCTATAGCACCAATTATGCCTTGGCCTTCCCGTCCAACATAGACAACTGTTTTTGAATAGCTTGATAATGATATTCCTTTAGATGACTGATCCATCACAGCTTGCTCCAAATTTCTTAGATCAGATGGGTTTGTCTTGCTTTGAAAACGTTCATGAACCCAGTCTAAACTGCCAACTGCAACCAAACACCCATCTACTTCTGCGAGGGTTCCGAAACCTGGTTCTGTTAATTGTCCTCTAGTGACTGGAATAGTCAAGTTCAATGATTCGGCCTTATTTATAATCGCTTTTGCAATTGGATGTGATGCTGTTTTCTCCACAGCTGCAGCAATCTTTAATATTTCTGATTCTTCATAAACCAGAGAAGCCACAGCTGAAACAGCAGGTTTTCCTTCTGTTAGGGTTCCCGTCTGAGGATTGAGAATGGGTTAGGTTAGATTGTAGTTCTTGAGCAATACTTGGTAAAAGGTTTTATCAATCTGACATCACTCAGATCTTGTAGTAGTGCAGTCCACATGGGTGTGTCCCTGTGTGTTGGTGGGTGTGTGTCTGTGTGTGCTCGCTTCATCCACATTGTAGTATTATACATATATACTCCAGATGTCATAAATATATATTCCTTCTGGCATAGTTAAATATTTAGTCGAGATACTTTTTATGTATGTTTGCTGCCTTGTGAACGCGAGGCGATGGAAACGATCTCTTTTAATGCAGGGGTAAGATTGGGTGTCTTGTCATCTATATGGTATTGGGGCTAAGTTGTCTTAGGGTAGAAATGTTGGTGGTCAACTCGGCTTAAATCTGTGCTTCAAAATATCATTCAATGGTCCCTTGCGTTTCATAGTTCTTCTATCAACATATTACTACTCCTCACCCTTCTGTAGTTTGTTGAAGACTTTTACTTGCCATGTTGCAGGAAGAGTTTCAATTAGCATTATTCAAGACTAACAAAAAAGAAAGCTTGTTTGCTGATCGGGTATATCCTTTCTCATAACTTGTTTCTCCTGTTCAAGTCTCTGTTACTAACATGGCATGTCATTAAAGTTTTCAAAGCTTTTTAAAAAAAAACATTTTATGTGATTTTCTGTATGCCTATTGCAACTCCAGGTATTTGACCTCTTTGACACAAAGCACAATGGTATACTAGGTTTTGAAGAGTTTGCTCGTGCCCTCTCTGTTTTTCATCCAAATGCTCCTATTGACGACAAGATCGAATGTAGGTAGTCTTGAGTTTAGTTGGATTTTCCACGTTATAAGTTCCTTCTACTTTTCTGGAGTTCCATGAATATGATTTTCTAGTAATTTCTTTCTCTTATACCTCTGCTGTTGGTTTGTAGTTTCTTTTCAACTCTACGATCTCAAGCAGCAAGGGTTCATTGAGAGGCAGGAGGTAGGTATCCTTATTTTATATTTTAAGATCCAAACAAATCAATCAATTGCTTATATGCAGAGCTACTTGAAGCAGTGTTATTTTCTATTTACAGTCAGCTTAGTTTGAGACATCAAGTGCTTTCCTTTTGCAATTTGTATTCAATATTGCAATCTCATAAACGATAAACCTTTAAATTGAAGTCCAAAAAATTGATTATATAGCAAAATCAATATGAAGTTTTTCATATTGATATTTTTAAGTGATAATCTGTTGATTGTTTATATTGGTGGGAATCATGTGACATGTTTGTATGATTGTTCGGACACCGTCGAAACGTGTGAGAATGGAAAACCTGCCTCTGGCAGAGACATTGCTGTTGTTGTAGAAGAGTCAATGGTCATGTAGTGGACACAAGGATTCAGAAGTATAAGAAAATAAATAGAACAAAGACGAAAGGAGAGATGATAAGCACAGTACAGAATATTTCATGAAGAAATGGAACTTTAGTTGGTCATTCATATTCTGTGGTAACTAGTAAAATGTTAAGTGACTTGATTGTTTGAACTAATTCCTTAGTGATGGCATAAAAGTTGGTAGGTTAGATTCTGTTATGTTGTGAGTTTTAAGCTGTGAATGATTGCTTAATGTCTCGTCCCGAAAAGAAAGAAAAAAAAAAGTGACATAAAGATTCTTCCAATCAACTAATTTGCACATGTGTACACAATTGGTTCCAGAAAGTTCCTGATATTGCTGCTGTAGTTATCGAGGCATGTTGAATTATTAGTTGTATGCAGACTTAAGTTTTGACATCAACCATTACTAAGTTATGTGAAAACTAGCTTAATCTGTACAAGTTACAAGCATGCAGACATATGACATTTCTAGAAGGTCCTAGTATCAACTGAAGTGTGGGAGCTCAAGATTTTTTATATCTATGTAAGTCGGTTAAGATTGAGAGAGATGTCCTACGAAAAAATAATATAATAATGTATATAAAAGCCTAGAAACTAGGATGAGTTGGTGATAAGGACTTATAAATAGGGGGATTGGGCACTTGACCTCCACCCCTCGTGTATTTTTTATTTCTTTTATCAGTGAGCGGTACTTTTATAGATGGCCCCAAGGGGAAATAAAAGTACCACCTGTCTTGGATTACAATTGATGATAAATAATTTGATCCATCCATGTCTCTTGCCCACTAAATGATGAGTTCACATTTTCCTAAAAACTACCCATCCATTTTTTATGTATTCGAGTGTGTCTGTGCTCTTCTTTGTATTCTGCCTGTGTACAATGTTTTGTGGCTATAAAGTGTCCATGTGTGAGAGTTGGCTGCGTATCTGAATGTTCACGGGTTATCTGACATGCTGGTTTTAACGCTTACTCAGGCCTATCCCAGTGATTTTGTATAGATGCCACATGGTCCGTTTGGTGAATCCTTCCGGACCATGACATTAAGCTTGCCTAGTGATAGTGATGCAATGACACACATAAACATGTTATTGATAAAAGAGACAAGATTCACCACCATAATAGGTAGTTAATATGGATGATTAATTTTTTTGACAGCGTACGATAAACTTAGATGCGAATGCATTTGTTTTCAATTCAACGATTGTTACTGTCTTCGATGTCTTTCTAACAGATGAGACTTTATTTACTTTCTTATCTGATAGGTGAAGCAAATGGTTGTAGCTACACTTGCTGAATCTGGCATGAATCTTTCAGATGATGTCATTGAAAGTATAATTGACAAGGTGCTTCTTTGACCTGGTTTCATCGATACATTTGTCCATGATAGTACTGTATGAACTTTCATGCATAGCTATGCAGAATGCAGTATTTTGATCCCATCTTTTTGAAGAATTATGATTACTAACATTTGAAGTTTTATGTCAGACCTTTGAGGAAGCAGACACAAAACATGATGGGAAGATTGACAAAGAAGAGTGGAGGAACCTTGTTTTACGACATCCCTCCCTTCTAAAGAATATGACTCTTCAGTACCTCAAGTAGGTTCCAAATACAATAACTGCTTTCACTATTAGACAGTCTGTAGAATCAAAAGATATTGGCCTAAAAAATATATTAACATTGAGTTGAACAAAACATATTTAACCCGACAAGTCATTAGGAAACTAGGAATGATGCAAAATTATAGTATTGCCCTCTCGTCTGTGTGCACCTTAGCATCTGGGTCTTAAACTGCGAAACAATGAAGGTCTGGTCGTGTTTGTTATTTCTAACATCTTGAAGAACTTAAAAAATTGATAAAAAAGAAATCCATAAGAAGTTTTACTTTTAGTACGAGATACTTGCATTCTCATATTTTATATTGTTTGCCTGAGCAGGGACATCACCACAACATTCCCAAGCTTTGTGTTCCATTCGCAAGTGGATGATACCTGAAACCAAGACTCCGTTTCCAAGTTTGAAAAAAGAAACCCTTCTTTATGGTGTTTTGTTTGGATAATATGGTCCCCTCACATGTGGAGGAGGACCTGGAAAATATTTTTTACATTATAATTGTCATATTCATCAAGAATTTTGGTCATGTGTATTTATTTGCAGATAATTGTTGCCACAACATGAGGCTTTATGGTTTGCTACTGAGTGAGATGATCATATTTATATGTTTCTATTTGTTTATCTTCTTCTGCTGTTAATATTATTGAAGCTGACAGGGCCTGGGGTATCAAATAAATGGTTCAATGAAAAGGAAATTGTTGTTAATCATTAATTATGGAGGGTCTTAATTGGCCTGAAAATAAATTTAAGACCTCGAGAGATCAAGTGAAGTCAACCACTTTTTCCACCGAGTGTTTGTACAAATTTGATGTATATATACTATGTACAATTCAATAATTATAGCAATAAGTACTCTATAGAATTAGCGTATGGTGAAGATGTAAACAGTAATGTGGTGTATGTAGAATATGAGATTGTATGATTAGCTTGTGAAATTGACAACAATGGTAATAACGAAACTAATTATACCAATCTAGGAAGTATTTATGTAATATTATCAAGGAACTATAGTAGGCTAATATTTATAGTATATTGTCTCGAAGGTAGCTCAAACCCGAGACCTCGGAGTAAATCTAAAGCATCTCAAGTGTTTGACAAACAAGGCTAGGTGAGGCTATGGTTTATAGGGTTTATATTTTTTATGTATAAATAATCAAAATGAAAGGAGTTTGATAGGCCAAAAATCAATGTTGGATAGTGTAAAAGACCCTTGGATACAACCTTTCAAGTCTCAACAGTACTTACATTTCTTCTCCAATTCATCATTCTCCTCAATGAAATGGAGAAGACATCAGAGAGACCAAACAGTCACTGCCCACCTCCACCTTCAGGACCATACCCTTGGCTCCTATTCCTCCATGGAACACACCTCAGAGACCAAACCTTCCACCAAATTTCCCATCCCAGCAAGAGTACTTATCGAAAGAGCATCCCCGAATTGCGCAACAAAACAGTCTGGAATTGCTGCCATGGCTGGTTACTTCTCTCCCAGCTCCATCAACATAACAAAATGACTCAATACTCTCTCTGGAACCCCCTCACCTTTGAGTCAATCCACTTACCTCCTCTTTTCTTGCACCGCAAGCAAAGGATCGTTAGCGCCATTTTGTCGTCGCCTCCTCACAGCAAGATCAATGATCTTGATGACATGGTATTGCTTTTCGACTCTCATTTTCCTTCCATCATATTTTGTCGCCTTAGCGATGCACATTGGACTGAAATGAACTATTATGAGGAAATGGAGAGATTTTCTCTGTAGACCTGTTTGTTTTAATGCTAGAATTTATGCCCTCACCGACACATATTCCAGCAAGCTTGTTGTGATTGATCAAGCCATGTACGAACCTGACCGCCTTGTCATTACTCTTTTGTCGGGTCAATTGCCTCGCGGCCCTTCTACATATTTGAAATGGTATAACATATACCGGGTGGAATCTTGTGGGGATCTCTTAGCAATTAGGGTCATCTATGGAGAGACTCAACACCAGGAAGTCAAGAACATTATAGTTTATAAGCATGATTTCAATCATCTTTTTTGGCATGTGGTGAAAACTGCAAAAGATCGAGCTTTCTTCGTTGATGCAAACTGTGCTATGTCCTGTCCCGCACTTGATCCAAATGGCGGGGGGCTTGTGTACTTCGTTACGCAAGGAGATAGAAGCTTGTATACTTTCAATGTTGACGAAGGAACTGTTTCGGTCTCCTTGCCATGTCCACACTTGCCTACTACACCTTGGTCTTCACCATCTTGGATCCTCCCTTCATCTTTCAGGTAACAATTTTGACACAATCACTATTTTTATGTCGATTGTTCTTCTATTTCGCGCTAACTATATGCATCAATCATGACTAAATGCCATTCAAGAAGTTGTATGTGAGCTAGGCTAGTCATGAAGTAAGGAACAAAGAGATGAGAGAATTAAGTAGGAGAATACCATTTTCTTGACCTTGTTCCCTTGGATATTCTAAATTTGATTGCTCGATCGGCGTCTCCCTCCAATTGATTACATGTATTTCAGGCTGATCTGCACTACTTTCTGTTTAGCTGCTCCAATGAAAATGATGTCACATTCATATAAGTTCAGAGGAGAGCCTGTCTCTCCTACACCTTGGCTGGCCTTTTGCAACAAAGTTGTTTGTACCTTCATTGACCCAAGGGTCTGTCACAAATATTGCATTACTATACAACCCGAATCATTCTGTGATTATACAATCTGTCATGCAAGTGAAGGTAGGATGTTAATATGTTCGGGTTTTCAAATAATGTTATTTCATCCTATGGAGAAATGGGAAACTGAGAGGTTACCAGTTTTGCCACTTGGATTGGACGATGAAAGTTGGAGATTTGGTTTCTGTTGCCTTAAACCTTATGAAACTTTGGTTGTTGGGTTCTCCATTGATTACACAGATGGGGTTTCAATAGTAATGTACACACACACACAGAGAAGCCAATGGTATGTCTACAAATGCGATATTAGTTCAGATTTTAGGCTAAATGATTGTGGTCCAGTGTTCTACAAAGGGGCATTTTACTTTTTGGGTCAGGATGGAAATTTGGGAGTTTTTCACATCGAGATTGACGAAGACGAAGAAGACAACGAAGGCGATATGGTTACTTGGAAAGTTCTAGACACGCCCCGTCCATGTTACTATTCATGTGACAGTAACTTCCTGGTGGAATGTGATGGAAAGCTAATGACAGTGTTTGTGGGTAGATTGGGGAAATGGGTTCAAGTTTTGGAGTTGAATGAGAGCAAAATGTGTTGGGAGAAGGTGGAGAGCTTGGGAAAGCATACACTGTATTTGAGTTCAGTGTCAAGCATTGGTGTGGAGGCTAAGTATGCTGAAATGGAGAACAAGATATTGTTTCCAAGATTGTGGGAACAAAATGTTTTGGTACATTGTGTGGGCAAAAGGAGGTATCAGACAATAGATGGCAAAGATATTGGAGCTGATTACTACAACACAAGAACACATTTTGGGTCATTCTGGATATATATTAGGTAGAGTTTGGATTATGTATTCTGCATAAATAGAAGTGTTAACTTTTTTTTTTTTTTTTCCCCCAAAACTACGAGGTTCTTAAGCAGACCCACGAACCCGTGATTGACATTTTATAAGCCGACTAATCCTCGTTTCGAGGATAAATCACAATTTATCGAACAAGTGAGCCATTACCCTTGGGTAGATGTGTTTACTTTTGTTGATCTGAAAATTTAATTCTCTTCCTTCAAACAATTTATGTTCAAAAGATGACTACTTTCTAAACACAAAAGAGAAACAATAGATTGAACCAGCAGAGCTGAACTGAAAACTTAAAATTATAATCATTAACATCCAAAAACACAGAAACCATAAACAACTACCAAAATATTAGTAATAAATCCTCACTCTCAATCTCTAGAGACCCAAAAAAGAACTAATAATAAACCTTAAGAGATTTAACACTATTGTCATATGTCTGCAGAAAAAGCTTAATCAACTTCCTCCATCTTGCTGCCTTCAGCATCCACATCAGCATCCTCCAATGGGGGCATGTCTGCATCACCCTCTCCAGCTTCCTCATCTATGCTCAACCCGAGTTTCAGCATTCTATGGATCCTGTTGCCAAATGTGTTGGGGTCATCGAGGCTGAAGCCGGATGTTAGGAGTGCAGTCTCGTGGAGCAAGAGAACAAGGTCCTTCACCGATTTGTCGTTCTTGTCTGCATCAGCTCTCTTCCTCAGCTCCTCCATTATGGGGTTTGTTGGGTTGATCTCCATTGTCTTCTTGCTCGACATGTACCCTGCCATGCTGCTGTCCCTCAACGCCTGGGCCTTCATGATCCTCTCCATGTTGGCTGTCCACCCGTACTCACCAGTTACCAAACAGCACGGGGAGTCGACAACGCGGTCAGATACCACAACCTTCTCCACCTTGTCACCCAACACATCCTTGATCACCTTGCACAGACCCTCGAACTTCTCCTTCAAAACCTCCTGCTGCTTCTTCTCGTCCTCAGTCTCATCCAGTTTCAAACCTTCCTTGGTGGCTGATACGAGCTTCTTACCCTCGAATTCCTTCAACTGTCCAATAGCATACTCATCAATAGCATCAACCATGTAAATAACCTCATAACCCTTCTTCTTGAGCTTCTCAAGGAATGGAGAGTTCTCAACAGCCTTCTTGCTCTCACCAGTGATGTAGAAGATATCATTCTGGCCCTCCTTCATCCTGGTAACATAGTCCTTCAGGCTGGTCATCTCCTCACCGCTCTTGGTGGAGTGGTATCGGAGTAGCTCAGCAAGCTTGGTCCTGTTCTGAGAGTCCTCGTGGATACCGAGCTTGAGGTTCTTAGAGAAGGCCTCGTAGAACTTGTTGTAATCTTCCTTGTTCTCAGCAATCTCCTGGAAGAGCTCAATGCACTTCTTGACCAAATTCTTTCGGATAACCTTCAATATCTTATTCTGCTGCAACATCTCTCTGGAAATATTGAGAGGAAGATCCTCAGAATCCACAATACCCTTGATAAAGCTTAGATACTCAGGGATCAACTCCTCACAGTTGTCCATGATAAAGACTCTGCGAACATAAAGCTTGATGTTGTTAGGCTTCTTTTTTGTGTCAAAGAGATCAAATGGGGCCCTCTTGGGAACAAATAGTACAGCCTTGAACTCAAGTTGACCCTCAACAGAGAAGTGCTTCACATTCAAGTGCTCCTCCCAGTCATTTGTAAGGCTCTTGTAGAATGCAGCATACTCTTCCTTGGTGATCTCTTCGGGCTTCCTCATCCAGATGGGCTTCTGCTTGTTCACCAAAGACCACTCATGGGAAACTTCCTTGATCTTCTTCTTTTTCTTCTCTTCTTTCTCCTTTTCCTCATCAACATCCTCTACCTTGCCCTCCTCTTCCTTCTTCTCCTCCTCATCTTCATCATCAGAGATTTCCTTCTCAATAGTCTTCTCAATCCAGAGGGAGATTGGGTAGCTAATGAACTCTGAGTGCTTCTTGATAAGGTCTTTCAGGCGGCGCTCCTCAAGATACTCGAGCTGGTCTTCCTTAAGGTAAAGGGTTATCTTTGTACCTCGGCCAAGAACCTCACCAGAGTTGTCCTTGGTGACAGTGAATGAGCCCCCAGCCTGAGACTCCCAGACATACTGCTCATCATCATTGTGCTTTGTGGTGACAATAACCTTCTCAGCAACAAGGTAAGCTGAGTAGAACCCCACTCCAAACTGTCCAATCATGCTAACATCAGCACCAGCAGCAAGGGCTTCCATGAATTCCTTGGTTCCAGACCTCGCAATAGTACCAAGGTTGTTCACCAAATCTAAAAACAATAAACATAAACACTCAGGAACACATAACAAGTCCACAATCCAAACTAATGCACAGCAAAGAAATACAAATATCACACAAACATAACAACCCAAAATCGATACTTACCAGCCTTAGTCATCCCTACACCACTATCAATAATGGTCAAGGAGTTGTTGGTCTTATCAGGGATGATGTGAATAAAGAGCTCAGGTTGCCCATCAAGCTTGCTCTTGTCTGTCAAGCTCTCAAACCTAATCTTGTCCAGAGCCTGTTCACAATCCAACAGTAGAAAGTGTCTCAGGATAAGATTTCAAACAATTAACTATAATGAACAAAATATAAGTTTCTAACTAAATCATAATTCAGCTCTTGACTCACCAATTCAAAACTACACTACCCAGTTTTATGAGCCAAATCTAATACCATGCTTCAAACAATAAACAATAATGAACAAAATACAAGTTGCTAACTAGATCATAATTCAGCTCCTCAATCACCAATTCAAAACTACACTACCCAGTTTTATGAGCCGAATCTAATAACATGTTTCAACAATAAACAATAATGAACAAAATATAAGATGCTAACTAAATCATAATTTAGCTCTTCAAATCAACAATTCAAAACTACACTACCCAGTTATATGAACCAAATCTAATAAAATCATGAAAGGCAGAAAGGAAATCAAATAACTAGTCCCTACATTAAAGTTAAACAAGTAGATTGAAAACAGCGGGCATCAAATTTTCAAAGAGTCGAATCATAACGATGAAGAATTGCGGATCCGATTCATCAGAAGAATCACCGAGAGCAATAAACACTACATAACCAAGATACACAGAACAACACAACAAACACTACCGAAAGAGAAGCTGACTGCGAAAAGCTTAAAAAAGCTAACAAATTAAACATGCAACGGATCAAATAAGCCAAACAGGCGCGAAGCAGATAAGAAAACGTAGAGATACGTACATCAGAGGCATTGCTGATGAGTTCACGGAGAAAGATCTCCTTGTTGCTGTAGAAGGTGTTGATGATCAAACTCAGCAACTGGTTGATCTCAGCCTGAAAGGCAAACGTCTCGGTGTCCGCCATTGATTTCGGCTTCTGACGAAACAAACGAAGCTTTGAGAGAGACTATAGAGCTAGCGAAGAAAGAGCGTGAATCGGTGAGAGATCGAGGACGTTTACAGAGGAGACGAAGAAGGAGAGTTTATATAAGGGGTTTGCTAGGGTTTCTAGATCCTTCTATTGCCCCATAAATAATTAGGAGATAAATATTTCACAATTTCTCGGAAAAGATAGTTGGGTCTGATAAGGTACAAGGTAGGAGAAGCAACATCGGGTACGAATAGTGTTTCTTGCTCGCCACGTGGATATTTTGTTTTGACCGTGAGAAGGATAAGTCGGTTTGATTGGGTTGTGAGGTGGCTAGGTGCCCTGCGGGTAACCTGATAAATTCAAAATCAAGCGAAAGTGAAATAGAAGGGTGGTGATTGGAAACGGGGGTGATTCTGTCTGTAACCGGGATATGGTGATTTTATAGTTCCTTACTGGAATAAGAAGTAAGGGATCCTATAAAAAGTTGGGTACTTTCCTTTATTTCATTTACGGCTTTGGAATCTTCTTTTGTTAATTCTTCCATTAGCCTACTGTTCTTGGATGTTACAATCTTCTACATATGAGTACTTATAAAAAAATCGGTATCTTTCGGTGCTTAAATTTTGGGTAATTACAGTAAACCACCATGTGTTTGAACTCAAAAACACATGACTTCTCTCTATTTTCGAACTCGACAACTAACTATCATGTTTAATTAATAAATGTGTAAAACGTTTAAAATAATAGAATATTCACACTTCTGTTAACATATGCATGTCACATGAAGTAATAACTTCTTATAATGCCCTTTGGTACAGATACAAGACATCTTCAACATGCTAGTTGAAGATCTTACAAAAAAAATTTGAAGCAAAACATTTACAGGAACCAAAAAGCGGTCATGGCTTCTCAAAAAACAGCTTCACTACTCAGTTGTTTTTATCAACAAAACTAAACTCATTTGTCTCTTCTCTTCACAAAATCTTTGCCTTCAAGTTCTCTCATTCTTTTTATGCTAACTGAGCTAACCACTTTTCTCCATTTTCCTCCAAAAGTCTCTCTCTTTGTTCCCATATAAAACCACCATGATCTCTTCCATTCTTGCCACTATAGTAGGCTCACCACAAACTTTAGAAACCCCATTTGAAAAAATTAGGTCTTTGTACAATACTGGAGTTGGGGTTGTTTTAATTGTTCTTGAGTAAAATTGGTGGGGAACTCATTGCTGGAGATGGAGAGCTCCAGCGGGACCAAGGACTTGGGGCGCCGCCGCCGCCATGGTCGCTCGAGCAATCTTCCTCTAATTATTTTCTCCTACTTTTAATGAGTTTTGCGCACCAAGCCTTCTTCCTTCTCCAAACCAGAAAAAACTTAATCCTTTGTGTTTCAATGGAATCTTTTAGACCACTCCAACGATTTAGGCAACATAGAAATTAACGGTGCACAAAAAAATGAAAGCTTTTGGTTACCTCAACAAAAGACAGAGGAAGAAGATGCATTGTTTATTGCCCTTCAATTAGACCAAGGGCATTATTGTCTTTTTCAATGCTATTTTAACTATATCCTTCTTTTACACGTTTAGTAATTAAACAAGGTAGTTAGTTGTCGACTTCGAAAATAGAGGGAGGTCATGTGTTTTTAGGTCGAAACACAGGGTGGTTCATTGTAATTACCCCTTAAAATTGTACAAATTTATTTTGAAGTGTGACCCGACATATTATAAAGTCTTCTTATGTAATACTTTTTTTTTTTTTTTTAAATTATCGTATTGGTAATTCTTTTTATCTCCATCTCAATTTTCTTCTATAAACTGAGTAATTTCTTCTCTCGCCAAAATGTTGTTAATTCGGTAATCATTCTCTTTTGTCTCATGTAATAGTTTGAATTATTCAATAAAAGTGTCTAATACCAGTAAAATTTCATGCTTGTGCCATAATCCCATCCCCCCACCCTCGAATACTCAAGTGCTACGGCATATTAATAAGCATGTGTCGGAGATTCGTTTTATATATGTCATATTGGTACCTCTCGAACTCCACCACTTAGCTCTCCATCGAGACCGGACTTAGGTCTCAATGAGCGAATGGGTCATTACTACCTTGACATGATGACATCATGTTATCTCATCTTGGTTACAACGCTGCCACGTCATCATTGTGACCTTAACATGACATTATTATGACCTTAAAGGCGTCATTTTTTTATGCCTTCACTATGTGAGTATAAATAACCTCTACAAAAAGGGTATGACTTAAGAGAATGAAAATTCAGATTTTACTTTAGAGAAATTAAAGATTTTAAGTGTAGAATAAGCGGATTCATCCAATCCATACTATTGTGCGATATATTCTCTCCAAAAATTGCCCTAATCAAATTGATTCGAAGTCGGATTGAATTTCAGTTGCGCCGGTCCAGATCCCATTTGCCATTGGTTTCCCACGTGCGGTGCACACAGAACCTATATAATTAAGCAATGAAAATTCTCAACAACTAACCTCAACCTCTCAGCCTTTCCTCACCTTATCCACAGCAACACCATACCAGCAGTTACTGATTCTGATTCTTGCTGCATTCTGATAATGGAAGCTCTTTCACTTCAATTCCATCACACTCTTTTCAGATCTCCAAGGTACCCACTTCCCATTTTTGCTTTCTTTTCATCTCTTGCTAATTACTAATTACAACACACCCATTTTCATTATGTTTTCTGCAACACATTTGGTACTGCACTGTCTCTTATGGCCACTCATGTTTTTTTTGCTACTATACTCAGAAGTGCCAACAATCATTATCAAAAGAGAACCCATAAATGCTCACAAACCAGTAAATCAAATCAACAGCAAATTGTAATTTGTGGGTAACCAGATTGTAGACGAATCAGGAGTCAGGACCCAAGAAAATTAAACTATTCTACAGTTTTAGCATTTCACACTAAACTTCAGTGGTTAATAACTTGGGATTATTATTGGAATTTGGTTGGAATTTAGCTCTAGTGTTGCATAGTTGAGATTGTGAAATATTTAAGTACTAGGGATTGAAACTAGGTGGTGCCAAGTGCCAACAAAGTTGGATTCTGTAGAGGATAGAAATCGATAAGATCACAGCCTTTTTAGTTCCAAGATGAATGGAAGCAATAGTTGTTTTGTGATTTGTGTATTTTATAAATATAATTTGGAGTTTCTAATGACTGACAAAATTGATTGTTGTGCTCCTCCATCAAACGCTTCAAAACCTTCTGTATTCTGATTTCAGCTTTGTATACATATTGTCGGAATTGCGTGCGCTGACTGTGTTGAATGTATGAAACAGTTGTTTGGATACTAAGCAGCCCAAGAGGACTACGGCCAGGAACTTGCATGACAAATTCCCTTCACTATCCATCAAAAGAATGCCACGGAGGCTTCTTTTGCACTTCATTGGATTTGGTCCAATCTTACTAAATGCTTCTCCTGTTTCCGCTGCACCAATGCCAGATATGAAAGAACCTGAAGTCATTCGGTAAAATGTTGTGTGCTTGTTTATGACATTCATATATTTATTTTTCTCGTGTACGCTAGGAAGCAAGAAAGGTTTGAAAAGATGCTGATCTGTTCTCGATCTCGTGTGATTGTTATTTGGGATTTGAAGCATTCAGGACCTTGAAGCTTCCAAGCGGGGTGAGAATACAAGGTATCATATCTTAACTTGACGTGATAGTCTGTTAGAAAGAAATTAAACTTCTTAGTGTCTGCTTATTTAGGTGAACAATTTCCTTTAAAATAGTTTTCATTAGAACCTATACCGTGTTTGTATAGTGTGTAATAGATCAATTTCCACTTGGCCACCTGTATTCATTGTTGTTTCAACCAGTTTCTTAGCAGTTCTTGTGTTTATCCCTTAAAGAAATTATCTGGTTTTGCTGCCAAATATTTGATTTAAAATTATCTGCCTCATTCTTGGTCATGAGCGACTTTTGACTATTGAAGTTGCATGAACTATAGCCGTTACCTGCTCAAGGAGAATATGACATATCACATATGATTGTTAGATGTAGAAAGTGACAAATTTTGTATTTCTTGTATAGACATTATTGAAGGGGAAGGAACCGAAGCTCATGAAGGAGATCTGGTTGAATTTAATTATGTATGTCGGCGCTCCAATGGATACTTTGTTCACAGGTAATCGTTATAAAACAATAACTAGTAGTAACTACTTTGATTCCTTCGTAGTAGTTTTGTAGTGTCTCAAGGATTATGCTTGCTTCGAAAACGTAAAATCTTTGCAACTCTATGTTACATTATCTAGTTCATACTATGTTTTGATGCAGCACTGTGGATCAATTCAGTGGAGAAAGCACACCCGTTATACTACCTTTGGATGAAAATCAGGTTATTGTTCTTTTTCTTTGTTTTAAATCAGTTTTTTGTACTTCGTAGACTCATAGTTACAATTGCCATTTTTCTATCAGTATATGTTTTCGGGTATGATCATATAGCATGCCTGATTTTGTAAGTTGCTAAATCCGACAGATTATAAAGGGGCTGAAGGAGGTCTTGACTGGAATGAGGACTGGAGGTTTGTTCCAACGCGTTGATAAGTCCTCGATTCCTCGGGGATTTAACTTCATTTAGATATCAACTCTGCTCGGTTTCTTGAACTTGTAACGACTTTGTTTTCAGGAAAGAGAAGGGCATTGATACCTCCTTCTGTTGGATACATAAACGAAGACTTGAAACCAGTTCCTGAAGAGGTTTAGTTTTCATTTCATTTCTGTGAACTTATTTTGAAAACACAACCTTTTAGTTATATCAATGTGTCACATACTGTGTAATTGTTATTTGATATTGATCACTCTGTTCATTTTGCAGTTTGGTCCGCGAAGAAGCCTTTTGTCTCATGCAAGCGAGCCTTTAATATTTGAGGTGCAACTCTTAAAAGTATTATGACACGTTTGTTTTTTGAACCGAGTAGTTTGATTTACAAATCTCGAATGTTTGTAAGAACTGCAAATATATTACCAACTGTCATATAGTTGGTTAAAATCTTGATTGTAACAATGAAACAATAAAACTAGTTCTCTTCAAAAGCATTTGATATACAACAGTCCGGAGTTCGTTAACTCAAAATTAAAAAGATAACTTTAAGCAATGAAAAACAACAAAACTTTCAACAATGGAATACATGTTGCAATCTGCTTTAATAGATAGAAACAAACTATAGAACCATCATAAGTCAATCAAATAGTTGGAACAAACCTAATTTTGAGTAAAACCCTAATTTGGTACCAAATTTTTACTCTACTAGATATGTACTCAAACTTTTATTTTCATCTCAATTTAGTGCCCGTCGACATATCCTGCTAATTGGATCATCAACTACTGTCCACGTGTACCATGTCTAGATGACGTTGATTCTTTTTGCCTGGGTACGAGTATGGCACGGATTTCATTAAATGATGTGTCATTCATTTAAATTTTAAATAAAAAACTTAAAAAGTAAACGGTTCCTCTTTCAGAGGTAATCGGCGTGAGTTCCTGGAAATTTCCACTCTGGCAAAACAACCAACTTTTTTTTAACTTTTTTTTAAAAAAAATAAAATATATATATATATATAATGGGTATCCAATTGAGTGACACGTGTCATTCCAATTTCTTCAATTTATC
>JAYMTH010000367.1:0-22135 GCA_036897465.1 Pelargonium australe
ACAATTAGTTTTTACAAAAAAAAAAAAAAAAAAAAAACAGTTTCAGAAAAGATTTGACCCACTTGGGAGTAAGATCTTCAGCTGGCCACTGATTGCACCAAGTAAAACATAAACAACATCGCTAACTACAATGCAAAATCTGAAAATAATTTTACATAATATTATAAAACTTAACATAAAAAATAATGTACAAGATAAAACTAAACCTTTAAGTAGACTTATGTAATAAATTAAAGTATTCACAATAGCCTGGATGATACTGACACAATAATTTCCAGTAGTTGTAACTTGTAAATATACCCTAGAACTAGGAAAACTGTATTTCAACCAGTCTATTTACCTTACAAGTTAAGTTACACATCGTCAGATGACTATCATCAAGGCTTTTCTTCAAATGCATACGAAACAATACACAAATAAAATAAAGCAGAGAGCAATTTCACTTGATTTGGTCCATCCGGATTCTTTATATAACGGTTTACGGTGCTGTTAGTATCGCTTAAATTTGAGCAAAGATCACCACTACACAGGAACTACTTTGAATACACTTGAAAGGCAAATATGCTTGGATTTACTTTGTCACCATCAGCTATCATCTTTTTCACTTTCTATTGCAAATAATTAAATAGAGAAAAGAAACAAAACAAAGTCCATGCAGAGTTTCAAGAGTTGCTAAAATGCATGCAACCAATAAAAAGGATATGCATTCCGCGCTTGTATATGTACAATATGGCTTCCTCAGGTTGGTGACATGAATTAATATGTACCGCATAAAGAAAAATTATCCATTATATACGTACCCTGTTATTGGGATAACAAAGTCCTTCAGCGCTTTTTCGCTAGTCACTTCAATCAGCTCGCCAAGACCCAGAGCTGCCTGTTCTCTTAACTCAGCAGATCCACTTATTAGACCCTGAAGGAAACAATACAAGACTTAGAACTAAGGTGAATACAGAAAATGACCATGCTACAATTACGAATGAGGCAAAATAAAGTGATAATAAATAGATAAATAAATGTAACAATGCTGTCAGCAGGCAGTATACATGAAGCCAACAACTCAGGGACTGATTGGATTCTCGATAGCTTACAGTAAGAATATAAATTATATAATTTATATTAATCTCAAAGCCTAAAACATAGGTAGTAAGATTAAGTAAAAGACAAAAATAATAGTTGGCATACTTGGAGAAAGATAGGAAGCAATGGTTGAAGAGCTTTTGGGAGACAAAGTCCAGGAATAAGAACCGGTCCTCCCTGCATGTTTGCATCATAATCAAGACAACATCAGATTACCTTCCCATTTAGAATACAAGTTAATGATGTATTCTTAAATTATCATCCAAACTTCATGTGAACATACACATACCTTCTTCTTCCTACGCTCTTTATCTCTGGATGTAGACACAGCATCCCGAACCAGTTTTATATATGAAGGAAGTACCTCCTTTGGAACTGAACTGATTACCTTTGACAGAGACTCCCAAGCAACCTGTTTAATAGAACATGAGAATGCAATGTCTAAAATTAAAGATTACCCCCAGAATATGACTTGCTATTAGGACATACCGAAACTGTAGCTGAATCGGAATCACTAAGCAATATAATTAGGGTAGATATCATATTTGGTGCCTCATCAACCAAATATAGTTTGCTGTTTTTGAAGAAGAAACCGATCAGATATGAAGAACTTCTCCTGACTGAATCCTGATAACATAGGCCACAATTATTAGAGAGGATCACATGGTGAGCTATACAGAACACATATACATGCCAAGTTATATATACCTGACTATCACCAACACCTTTAAGGAGCTCTGAGATCAAAGACTCCACACCTTCCTCATCTATAACCATAACAACAGTTTCTGCAGCCTCTTTAGCCAAGGATTGAACCTCCTAACATTTCCAGCAGTAAAAATGTGAAGAATAGAAGAGTAATTAGAAGCATTGAAGCTTATCAAATTGTACATTATGAACAAACCTTGTCTTCACCACCCATTGCAGAAAGTAAAGCAGGAAGAACAGTAGCAAGGTGAAAGTTGAGACCAGGTCCAGCAACTTCTGCTAAGGCTCCCAGAGCATGAGCATTAAATGCACTGAAAATTATATCCGAAGTTCTTAGCCAAAGAGGAGTGAAAAAAGTCACATAAGAAATGCAGAAGAAATAATATGAAATACATACGAAAGAGGAAGGTGGACCAGCTTGGGTAAGATATGAGGCAAAACAGCCGAAGTCCTGACACTACACATAATAAATGCAGCAAGTTAGAACAGGAAAATAGACGAGGAAAAAGATAAATAACTCAGCTGTGTGTGTTTTTATATACTTACCTTAATATCTGTTTGAGGCCATCCAGAGCATTATCAGACGTTTTATCATCCTCCAAGGCATGCAGAAGAGTTGGCACGATTTCATCGATTGCTTGCATACCAGCACTCTATATTGAGATATTTGATATTTAAAAATCGACAACTAATTTGCACATTGAATTTCAAACTCAACCGGAAACGATTAGAGAGCACCTTGTAAAGAGTACTGAATGCCAAGCCTGCAGACTCACGAACCTCAGGTGTGCTGTTGCGACAAGAAACAAATAAATTACTCTACACAAATTAAAATTGTACCGACAACTTTCGTAACACAGGTACATCGTTAATGTACCTATCACAAAGAGCGGTCCTGATTGTAGGTATGAGCTCATCCATAAAACTCAATAACTGACTCCGTCCAGCACTGCCCATCACTTCACTCAGTCCAATGCATACACCCTGAGGGTCAGGCAACAAAAAGAAAACATAACTACAAGTTTTATATTAATACATACATGCATTCATATATTTGCAAGGAAGACCATAGCCTAAGTCTTGGTAAAAGGAAATAATCAAATGAACTCTCCAACTACAAGGAATGATGTCATATGTTATAACAGTTTCTATTACAGAACTGCCTTATCTTTAGTTAGAATAATTTTTTGCCCTGTTAATTTTAGTTTACTTATGAAATATTTTTCTGGCAGAAAAGACCTTTTTATTTGTGTCCTACCAAAATAATATGATGTGTACACTAACTGAATAAAATTAATGATTAATTAGCATCATTTACTAATTGTGCGCCAGATACAATATTACTGTCCAGCATCCCTCATTTTCCTGTCTCCCTGGTTTATATTTAGATAATTCTGCTACCAAATGTCAAGTTAAAGAACTATCAGCTGTATTTCAATTTAAAATGTTCATTGCATTGTTCTCTAGTTGGGTAGATGTGATTAACTAAAAACTGTTTTATTGCACTGTTTTCTTCAACATGTTACACTTAGATTAGCACCAACAAAAACAGAAGAAGTGTAACAGTGTATTAGATTAAAAGAAAACTTCCAAGCATGAATATGTATAAATCATATATTCAAGGATATAAGAAGAGACCAAAAAGTATTAAACAAATAACTTCAAAAGGAGGTTATCATTCAACCATTCCAACAATGCAACAGCTAAAAACTAAAACCAAAAAAATATAATTTCAAGGATGAAAAACTCACTTGTCTTCTGCTAGTACTAGAGTCCTTAAGTCCTTTGGATAAAATTGGAATGATCAAAGGAAGCACTCTTTCGCCAAGCTTCCTAACAAGCTCACCCAGAGATCGGCCAGCAACCTGTATAGCATCAAAAATTAGTTATTACTCCTGGACATTGTATCTGGGATGTGGATTCTTAATGATTACAAGTACTCACCTGCCGCCTCTCAGAGGATGATGATGCCAGCGAACTAATCAGAGTATTCATTAAAACTGGCATTATTTCCTTCAGAGTCTTTGGAGTATTTGCCACTATAGTCTTCCACACATGTAAGGCAGCCTAACAAAAGGGAAAGGTAAATTTATTAGAGATGACACTTAATGGCTCAGAATGAGGACACACAGAAGCCATGTGAATGAGATAATTATTCCCAAAAGTCATCATCATTACCTGACGTACAGAAATGCTGACATCTGTTCGAACCATATATAATGCAGCAAGAACCTCATTGCGCTTCTCCCTTCCTAGAACCTCAATGATGGCACGCCCTTGTGCTTCAGTACTAGCACCCTCATCATCACTCCCACCCTCTAGTAAAGCTTTACCAGAAGTTCCAGCTACCTGAGAGAAACACCATCTTTCGCATAAAAGACGCTAGGGAATTAACATAACAATAATAAGATGAGGTGTGTACCTACCTTAAACAATAGATCTCCCAATAACTCAACAGAACTTTGTCGAATTCGCCAACTATCATTGAAAATACCATCTTCTACAGCGGGAAGAAGCAGTGGTAAAGACCTGAGATGGAATTAATAAAATCAATGAAACTGAACCACCAAATGCAAAATGAATTCTAATGATGTAAAATTATAATTCCTACAGAGCTGATTTATTCAAAAACTTCCATGACGAGAAAAATGTATTAAGCTCTAGAGAAAAACACTGTATATAACCATTACAACAAAATATTCAATATATTCAGTAATGCACACATACGTTGTCGCGTAATGCTCTACTAGAACATGACCAGCACCAAGTGCTGCCTCACGAACTGATTCATTTTCATCAGCAAGACCTGTACGAGTATAACATGATATTTTATGCTTAAAATAGGACCAAAAAATTATGCATAGGGAAATTTCATCTTGGTATCTTGAACATCATACATCAATCCAGAAAAAGGAATATGAACTCACCATCGAGAATAGCAGGAAGCACCTGCTGCAAATAGTTTTGAAATTGGACACCAAGTGATCTTGGGAAATACTACAAACAGATTCAATCAAAAGGCAAGTTAAAAAAAAAAAATAAAAAAAAATAACTTCAATTGAAGGCATAATGACAATTTGAAATGCTCACTCTGAAAAGTGTTAGATATCCATCTCGCACAAATGCTTTTTGATGAGAACAGTTCCTAATGATATCAGGAAGAAGGTGTTCAAAGTATTCTGTCCCAAGTGCAGCTAAGACCTGGATACCCACAGAGACAGAACCAGTAGTTAAGACGAGTGGACATACAAGGAGAAACAGTTTATGTATAATGGACACACAGACTGATACCCCACAAAAAAAGAGATAGCTATGAACTGAACGCAAGCAAGGAAAAAAACATTTTTCAAACAGAGAAGTTTAAAAATGGGTTCAATTGGAAATAAATGCAAACTTAAATACTGCTAATATTAGTGCTGACCTCACTCAACCCCTGAGCAGCTCCAGAACGCTCCACGTTACTTATATCAGATTTCAGAGTATCCAACAACCATGGAACAAGATCTGGAAAGTTCTCTTCTCCCATTCCTCTTATGAGGGAACCAATAGCCCTGGCTGCAACTGATCGAACTTCTGGGATTGGATCCACAAGAACCTGTATGAATATAAAAGAATTAGAAGAAGCTGCCAAAATTTCATATTGGGCTATATATAGGCTATGCATACTATAAGGTCAACATTTCTAGTTGGGTTTGACTTGCACCCTTATACAAGCTTAAAGATTTTATATTTTCTCCTCGTAGGTGTGGATCACACTTTTTTTCTTTAATAGTGGATTCGCCATGTGCACATTCGGGAGCCTTTCAAAATCAACACCCCCTCACATGTAGGCATTTTACTTCTGCACGCAGGACACCGTAGGCATATCCTTCTGCAAATGTACTGGAGACCACTGGAAGAGGTCGCTAAATCTAAACCGTACCATGTTAAATTTTAAAATTGGACTACATACAAAAGCTTGAGTTTCCCATACTAAAAGTTCAACCTTATTAGTAGAACTTGGCTTGCACCTTTATATATAGCATAATCATTTTATATTTATCCACTATGGGACTATTCATCACCACTTTAATCAAAAGCCTCATACAAGGAAAACTTTGGGTGCCAGAGTCCAACGAGACGATGAATACCTTTTTAATTTCAGGAAGGAGCAAACCAATATATGGTATCATATCTTTTGGTTCTGTAACTAACGAACACATATTTCCAGCTATTTGTGCAGCTTTCTTTTTAGTCTCAGCACTCCTCTCCCTCAAACCTCTATGAACTATTGGTACTAAAAGTGCAAGTGAAGGTGCGTCAATTGAATTAACAAACGTTGTCTGCAAGAAACCAATAATCATTCAGAGAAATAAATATATGAATAAACAGATTATAATTAAATCTCAATTTTTTTGTTCAAAACATTACCTGGAGTAGAATATCGAGGGAGTATTTTGTATACTCATTTGGATCTGTAAGTCCCATGAGAAGAGTTGGGACAAGTGAAGATATTTCAGGATTCTTTATCACACTCCCAACCTGCTGCAGAGCTGTTTGCCCTGCTGACTGAACTTTCGGATGGGTATCTGTCAACACCTGTGATTATAACCAGAAATTGGAAGTTGATGTAATTTATGCACAGTAAACCTACCACCCGAATAAATAATAAAGCTTATATTGTAATAAACCTCTGTTAACTTTGGAACTATCTTAGGAAGGCACTGAGATAGCTGCTGTGGAGCACAGTATGCCATGGCGCCAAGTAACTGTACACTACTTTGTTTTGTTCTCCAAGCTTTATCTTCAAGACCCTGAGAAAATGAAGTACATATATACAATCACTTGAGAACAGTCATTCAAGCAGGACTAAGGATGTAGAAAGTACTACTTTTTAAGACAAAGCTATAGTACAGATATGGGCCAAAAGGAATAGAAAAATGTCAAGATTCAAACATGAAGTAGAAAGTTGTTGATGCATGCTCATATAACAACACAAATCACACAAGATAAGGTTAAAAGAAATTGGCCTTCTGTTCATTGGTATGTTAAGTGGCTATCTCCTTAAAAGACAATATAATACGTAATACCAGTTAATTGGGATAAATATAATTAATGTGTAGAAAAAACAGTATATAACTTTAGCTTTAGCTGGACAATTATTTTACTAGATGACGATAGTCAACAAATTAAAAGAAAGTTTACCATTCATACTCCCCGAGCCAAACTTTCTAAGGGTATACATTTAATTGGTACATGCTTCAAATGCCAAAAATGTGTACACAAAAAATAAAAATGAAAAATTCAGACTGAATAATTGAATACAAGAGAACACAAAGTAAAAACACCACACACCTTTAGCAGAGATGGAAGAACAAGCTTCACACCATGAACGGTAAGTTGAGACATCATGGCGCGAGCAGCACATTCTGCAGCTTCACGAACTGCAACAATTGGATCAGAGAAAGAAACCAAGAGCAACGGTAACATTTGAATAACGTACCTGCAAAAGAAAACATGCAGTAAAATAAGTTAAATAAACAACCCACACAGTGAACAACCGTTGATCTGGTCCTCAATTCTTAGACATACGGTTCAAACAATCTTCCAAGGGTTTCACACAGACACTCAAATCCGAGAAGAGCCCCTTCACGACGTTTCGCAGAATTCCTGCGCATTAAAAAGAAATCCAAATACAGAGCCAGTTAACAACCATCTCAAGTAAAAAGAACCATAATGCAAATAAAACACACACTAATTGGATCATATATAGGCAAATTGGGCGCATAACGATAATGTAATGAAAAAACTTGAAACATTTGACCTAAATGTATTGGGCAGTTCAGTTCTCAAGAGCATCAACCTATATCATATCAAAGACTAGGAGACTAGGAAAAAATAGTTTCATTTGACCAATTGAATCAAATATTATTCTCTAAACTTAATACATATGCAACAGTGAGAATGTTGCCTTGTGACCAAGAGGTATGATGTTTGCGTCACAGAACAGCCTCTTCACATGTGTGGAGTAAGGCAGGGTATATGTGATTATCCCCAGCCCTGCCGGGTGCACTGAGCACATCTTTTTATTGTTACACATTGATATCCAAGTCGTAAATTTTAGTGGAGAGAATTTTCCAGAGGGCGACAGCTGAAAAGGAAATTCAGACATCAACATTGGTATTTCCTACTGTTTAGAGAGAATGTTAACTATGCTACTATCATCTCACCAATCAAAACGTTGTGGGAGCCACCATAATTCATACGGATACCATCCTTTTGCTTGGAAGATTCAGTGGAAATTATCACACTAACAAGAACTTGATAATTATTAAATTAAATGGTTTCATTAAGTGACAACAAAAACTTATGCAATATCAATTGTTCATTTCTTTTACAAGTCAGCCGACAACCAACTAAAATATGAACATAATTACACGAGAGCTCAAAAAAAAAAAAAAAAAAAAAAAAAAAAAAGTAGCATTATCTTATTTCATAACATATAGAATGAAATTTCCCAATAAAAATTGAAAAAACAAGATAATGACAGAAACAGTTATGCAAAACAGACCTATCTGCAAGACCTTCCTGTAGTACAACCACAATCCCATACTTCTTCAAGGATGAAATTCCAAACCCTTTTGCCACTCCAGCAAGTCCAAAAGCTGCTCCACGGCGTTCCCCATATTTATCACTCTTCATCAGCTGATCCAACAGCCTAGAAACAAGTACTGGTGCATCTTCCTGATGTACGAAAATACAGAATTAGAGTTCATGTGATAAAATGCTAACTTTTAATGTCATGGACAAACTTCATTATCATTGTGATACCCTAACAAGTGAGGTTTGTAATAAGATCTTAATATCACTGGCAAAGAAAGTAACAAACTTCTGATCACTAGTTAATAATCCTTTGGAAGACACTATTATATGCATCACAAAACGATTTCAAGGGCCTAAATCTGTGCTCTGCTTTCACCACCCAAAACAACATGTGGTAACAAAGAAGTAACTAGTAACACCTCATTCCCGTTACAAAATAACATATCATCCATAAAAAGATGATTAGGTATAAAGATAAAGAAAAAATGGAGAAGAAAACTTTAAGATTTGTCACAAGATAAACAGCTACATACTTCTTTTGACTTCATCAATGGAGATAGGCATGTAGAAACTGCCCGTTGAACAGCTTCTGATGGAGTATTTATCACATCCAGCAACTTTTCAACAACAGCATGAACTTTAGGATCATCCTGTTCAATTAAGACGTTGAGGTTGAGCTGGAAGATCTACAAAACCATTCATATTTTCCAGATAAACTATAGATAATGCAAGTAAGACCTTCGAAAGATGTCTTGCCAAGGCTCCAGTGAAAATAACAACACCCTCGCGAACCAAATCATACTGTTCTTCATCTGATGCCTGAAAGGGGTGGTGAAAAAAGTAACAAAAGACTATAAGAACAAATCCACTAAAGAGAAAATGAGAAGGAAAACAAGTAGGACATCCCATGACATTCAGTAGTTCCAACTCTCAATGCATCAAGTGATACCTTTTTGTTCAAATAGTTTTCAAATATGGGGAATAACAAGGAAACATTATCTTTCCCATGTTTATCAATTATCATGATGCCCGCATTAATCATCCTTCCTCGAACATCGGCGTTAGGGTCAGCCTGCAGAATCAAAAAGCAACAATAAAAAACAGGAATTCTTAGCCACAATCACCCAAGACCACAATGGTTTGAATGAAATAGGATCAATTTCATTGGATGAAAAATAAAGAGCCTAATACACTCTGTTTTACACGGACAATATAATTTGTTAGAGAACCAACTCAACTAAACTAAAAGCTTAAGCTTGTAGTTGAAGTACTCATTTATTCTTTTAATACTATATTCCAACACGCTTGCAAGCCCGTTATAGCTTTGCAAGTGGACCGAAGAGAGAAATAGGATCTTATTCCCGTTTTTAACTTTATGGGTGGACCGAAGAGAGATATATAAGAGCTCATTCCCGATTTTAATTTTTTTTTTTAGGGTGGCCCGATAGAGCCCTTTTTTTCAATGTGGGACTACTTTATTAACCACTTCAACAAAGTTGACCCACATTGAAAAAATATATAATTAAGTGGCTACACAAAATGGTGCAAGTGAAACCAAGATTGACCTTTTAGTAGTGGAAGCTCAAACCATTCTCAATCAGAATTAAGAATGTACTCAATCATATTTCTTAGAAGAAGAAAAAAGAAAGATATCAGAATTCAGAAGGCTTATTATATGATTCATAATTAAAATTTCACATTGCACAAACATTTTCTACTTCTTCCTTGCGCTACAAAAAAAATATTGTTTCTGTAAACTAGCATATTATGCATACTAGGGATAAGGAGTATGCAATAGTCCTTAAATAAAAAACTGCAAATTTTTGTTCACCAGTTCTTAAAAGTTCAATGCAACAAGAAAAGAAACAAACCCCCACACCCCGCCCGCTTCCAAAAGCAAATCGAAGACCCAGCTGACCAAGAAGAAAAAAGGGATAAAATTGCACCCCACTCAACTATTCTATCAATGGTAAGCAAAATTATCTCATTCTATGCCCCAATGAATTTAGCTAGACCTTTCTATTAATACTAGAGCACGGGTCCTAACTGTCTCTAACTCTAAAATGAAATCCTCGGAAACTTAGATAATTAGTGCTTCTTGGGGCAGCATTATGATATAGACTTTAATGTTCATTAGAAAAAGGCACTTAGTGCAACACTCAACTTAGAAGCCTTTTACTAGAAGATACAAGAACCTCCTTTTCTTTTCAAAGAGCACTCAATCTTACCTTTCTGCCCAAGCATATAAATTCAAACATCTGGCATCAATAAAAACAAAGTGATTTTGTTGAAATCATGAAACAATGTAATATATTTACACTTTGAGGCCGGTGTGGATATGGTTGTGCTTATTTACACATAAAACATTGCACATATACATATACATCTATTTAAACTAGTATTGTGTACAGGAAGCCCACAAAGCTTAAACATCCATTACTAAATCTTTGACCAGAACTATAATAAATAAAAAGATTACCAGTGCCCGTGATATCAGGAATGTCATGACAACGGGAAGATCTTTTGTTCTCAGAACATCAGCAGCAGAATGCAATGCCAACGCTATCCCTTGTCTGCCTAACCAACCAGCATCAACATTGCCCTCGCCAGATCCAACCTCACGAATATACAGAGAAAATAAAGTTGAAAAGCATTCCTGCAGTAACATCAACAAATCATGAGAGAACTACAAGTGCTATACCGCCGCACATATGCAACAGAAGTTGCTTGAAAAAATGCGACATAAACTTCTTTATGAGACAGTAAACACAAATATTTAATACTCCCTCTGCCCCTAAATGAGGGTCTACTTGAATATGAACCATTTCCTATTTAGACAACCCAGTTTTGTTTTATTACCATGAATTGAAGCAATAGGATAGCAATACATTTTCAAAGACAAACCACTTTAAAGTAAGACCCGTTAAGCTATTTTAACAAATATAACAGCAAGAAGCATACAGATTCAATCAAGAACTAAATTCATTGAGATGCACAAGGCGCCCATTCTGAGCATCACCTAAAAGGCACTGTAGGATTGCCTCTTCCCTTACCAACTTCTGGCCATGATTTTATCAGGGTAAAATTCAAATACATACCTGTATGGAATCAGGGTTTTCATCCAAAGCAGCAGCTAATGCCTCTGCAGCAGCCAGGCGAACATTATAATTGATGTGTGAAAGTGCTTTGTAAAGTCCAGAATAATCTGCTCCAAATTCATAACCATAGCGGTCCCATATATCCTCCGCTGCTTCTGCCACTAACTGAAGGGAAAGAAACATAAAATTGCACATCAAAGAATTCCACAAAATAAATAACCAGAACAAGTTCAACAAGACATGAAATGAATGAGATTATCAGCATTACAATGATTAAGAACCCAAAAGACAAAAAAAAAGTGAAATAGCTGAAAACAAACAGGATTGGATTCATAACAATTTATTATGGAGAAGTTGAGAAATAGTTGACTAAACCTTTTCTGGATCGTGTAAAGCAATCCACATACTAGTAGCAATCTCAACATTCTGAGGCAAGCAACGACCAGCAACTGCTGGCACACATTTTATGGCATTTAAGCAGGCCATTCTTACATGAACATCCTTAGCATACACTCCATAGAGAGCCTGCATAGATGCCCATAATGTAACAATGTAAGAAGTATTATCAAAGCATGTAACAAAAACATAATTAGAAGAGAAATTAGACATACAGGTGCAACTTCATCTGGTTGCAGACCAAGAGACAGTTCATTTAACGCCGGTCCAATTGATGCTTGATAAGCTGGAACAATGCCCAAGACATGATAAAGAACCTGCAAAAGGAAAAATTGGTAAGCAGGAAATTATGCAAGGGAGAGAGGGAGGGTACAATGTACTGATAGTATTGAATGTTAATTGCTAGAATTGGAATTCAGATGTGTAACTGATAGCATGCGAAGCCTAGGAAGAGGTAATTGAGGATCCATGTGCATATATAAGATCCGAAGCACTCTATCATGAAGTCCTGTCTTTTTGGAGGATAAAAGAATGCGCTCCATTATCTGACAACAAACAAATTTAAAGAAATATCAGCAAAACAGAGGCCATATTAAAGCAATTAAACTTTATATAGCTGACAAAGAAACTTACTGGAAAGACAAAAGTGAAAGAATCCACTGGCAGAGGTCCAGATCTACAAGACACAGTTAAGCCATCAATAATTCGCTCAAAGAGACCAAGGGATGATCTTTCATTAGCTTCTCCTTCACCAACTGACGGAATCAAATCCAGATGAACACGAACTTCCTCAGTTACAATTATACGTAAAGCAGTTGCGATGTCGAGAGCCCAGTTACACAAAGGCGGAGCTGTACATTTAGAAAGTTTAACCATGGTTTCATAGGCCACATCATCTACTACTGGTGACCGAAGTAGAGGATCAACAAACTTCACCTGTAATGAATGGGAAAAATGAGAAAGTTTATCCCCGATAAATGGGAGATGAGATTATTAATACAGGAAAAAATTGCAACTGACAAGGCAACAAGAAAATATTAGGAGACTAATTAATATAGTAAATAATTCTGGGCATAATTACCAGAAATCACTATACAGGTAGTGATTCACAATCCAGAATGGATGTTCCAAATTATAAAACCCTAGCGTTCCAAATTATAAAACCGTTGCAATACGGTGTCATTCAAAAAAATGTTATCATCTAATTGTATTTGGAAATAACAAAAATAACGTAAACAAAGGTTTACATGTTATACTCTTTAACCTCAACCTAGTGCATAAAAAGAACAAAACACCTATTGAATATGCTTCGGTCATGTTTTATTTAAGCATTTGATAATATAGTTAACGAAGACCAGCATTGAAACCTCTAAACTCTATAAGCCAATCATCACCAACAACGAACTAAGATTAAATTTAGAAATTGAAAGATGCTAATCGGCATTAATAAAACAACAATCATATTCTGCAATCTGCATATAGGTTGGTAAACTTGGTTAACACATAATATAGAAGGTGGAAAAGGGCAGCAAGCCCCGTGCACGAGTCTCCCACCATTTGGGGGTCTTGGGAGGGTGAGGGTCATTTATGCATGAGACCTTACTCCTATTTTTGCATAGCAGTTGCTCCCTTTACTCAAACTTGCAACTTCTAGATCGCAAGACAAAAACCATACCGTTGCGTCAAGACTCGCCCTTTCAAAATGAAAGGTAGATAAATATTTTCTTTTTATTTCAATTTTTAATTAATTGTTTATTATTATCATGGTTACAATACTAACAGACCCATGTTTTACATCCAAAAACGTATGTAATAAGAGATATAGCTCCATGAAAACGAACCTAGCAAACAAAAGACATCTCTGCTATGGTGTACAGTAGCAAAAATGACACTCAATTTAGTCAAATGTAGACGTATCAGCAGAAGAAAATTAAACTTGAGAAAGTATCGAAATACAAACCAGGGATGGAAGTTGACTGTGAGCGAATACAGGATTGGCAATGGCCATCTCCCCAAGAGCTCTGAGAACCAGAGAAAGATTCTTCTGTATTTCCCTGACCTTCTCTCGTATAGATGCCTCCTCCTTAAGCAGCAACTCACGTGCTTCTTCTTTTGCAGTTTTTCCCTTTTCTTCTTTGCCAGTCTTTCCCTTATCTGGACAAATCAAATACACAATAATGTAATTTAAAGTAGATTTCAAGCCAAGCAAAGTGAATATAATAGCATACCAGCTTTCTTTGTTGACTTTCCAGTGTCTTTCTTCCCCTCTCTGCTAACTGCCTCCTTTTTTAAAGAATGATTAGAGCTAACATGATCCTGGAAACACGAACAAACATATAATCAAAGACTGGCTATTTTTGCAGCTATAATGAGTGGTGCCTGCAGTGGATGGGAGGGAGAAAGATGGACAATGAGAAATAAAAGAATCATTTGAATAACCATGTCATCCTGGTCCTCATACACCCGAAAACGACCCTTGGCTTGTTTCATGTTCTTGACGGTAACAGACTCTGCAACATAGACACCTAGCTCACTAGAAAGCATTCCTTCAGGGGTGCGGTAGAT
Source organism: Pelargonium australe (assembly GCA_036897465.1). Lineage (NCBI taxonomy): Eukaryota > Viridiplantae > Streptophyta > Magnoliopsida > Geraniales > Geraniaceae > Pelargonium > Pelargonium australe. Next base: position 14,430 of record JAYMTH010000367.1, read on the forward strand.
CTGAAACAAAATGAGAATAGATAAACAATCAAAATAATAACCAATAATGAATGCAAGTTAATGAAAATAGAAACTGCCAAAATTATGACACTAAAAGATTAGTGAAGGCGTTGACAAAGATTGAGAAAGGAAAAAGTAACACGAAATAGACAGTCATGAAAAGTATATGATATACATTACAACTTATGGATCAATTTGCAATTTCAGATATGCAGTAACATGGAGAGAAACAAACTAGTTTATATCATTCAAAAGTTGCAGCTAAAATAGTTCAGTAGATTGATTGAATTTTACCTGAATGTCATTTTCCGAAAGCATATTATGCAAATCGCGATCAGGAAGATTACTCATGTGCTGGAAAAAGCAACATTGAACTTACAGTTAGCTGTCAGCAGCAACCAAATAATCGCATGCCTTCAACTAGCTAAAACCTGTCTACAGAAACAATTATGATTTCAATAAACCTTTTCAAATACTGTGTATGTTTCACTAGGTGTTATAGACATCAAAGTTGATAATGTTGATATCGCAGCCTGTTGCTCAAGCTGATTAGCACTCATCAACCCCTTTTCTCCTAATAGACCCTGCAAATTAAGTAATGAAAGTCAGAAACATAGATCATATGCCACCTAAACAGATCATATGGCAAAAGGTGATATTGTTCATACATATTAACACTAATGAGAATTAAATCTCTGGGCAAAACAACTATAAGTTTTATATAAAACACTGATTATTCTTGAACTCAGTGCTTTTGAAAACAACAATTTTGAGCTCCATCTTTATTCACTAAAAACCAATATCCATGAAAATATTCTAAAGGTTACAGGATCTAAGAGGAACAACATAGAAACAATTATAAAATAATAAGCTTTCCCAGAAAAGTATAATTCACCTTGCATATATTCTCTACATCAGCTGAAATGATGCTGGGGGCATCAAACCCGCGTGTTGTCAGACACTTTTGGAGCCTCTGAAAACAAAAGGAGAACCATAATCAAGTTAGCCATGCAATATGTGCCAACCTTTAGTGAATTAGCTAAATTTAACCTTTTGGTCTAACAGAATACCACCTATGAGTGGTAAACTGTGCATACATATTGTTTAACAGGAGCAAATAATCAAAGAAAGGATATGTAAAGGAAGTATTTGGCAACTCTCATAGTACCCAAATACATTATGCTATAAAGTTGAATAAATGCTGGATGAAGGCTCACCATAATAAAGGTTATGCCCTTTAGACAGGTACAATTAAGCCAGATTCATAAAAGAAATACAGTTCACAAACCAAACTGCTTTGTTCATTAAACTTTCAGCCCATTAATTGATGTACAATTTTCCTTTTTTAACATTTAAAATATTACTTTCTTTGTCATCAATCTTTTTTTTATCAAGGAACCCACAGCATAACACCATTTTGTCATTAACTTTTTCCTCCACAGAAAGACAATTTATTTCCATGTAACATCTCATCCTCTTTTCATAACATTTATTCATTAAGTGAAATGAGAGTTTGACCAATGGGAGAAATTTTGGCCAGTGTTGAATGAAGCTATGCTCTTGATAGATATACCAAACAATAGTTATGCTCTTTTCATAACATTTATTCATTTATTCATTATGCTCTTTTCATAACATTTTCTTTACTTCTATTTTTTTCAATTAATGTTATATCTTTCAATAGTTACCTTTCAACTATTATTTTTCCTATCAATTTTTTTAAGAAAGCAATAATTTTAAATAGAAATGTTCCTGATAAACAAAGTTGTTTCTATTTAGAACATACTTACAAAAAATAACAATGACTGCTCTATTTGTTTGTAGTATGTTAATTCATATATTTACATAGTAAAGTGAAGGCAGGTCAGTATAATGGTAACAAATGATGGTCACGGAGAATGTAAACTATAAATTGTATTCAACACTTACAGAAAGAGAACAACTTAATATTACAGTGTATGAAAATTGACAAATATTTTAATATAATTGTATAATTCATTTCTTCAAACACGATAAATGTTCACACAAAGCAAGGAGAATGGCAACAGATTCTACCAACAGATTAACATCATTGAATAGAAAGAGTTACCTTCCAAACTGCATCTCTTTTTGCAGTGCCAACTAAGCATGGATGATGAGAACATACTAAAAGTTGCATGCATGTACTTCGATCAGCAGCTATAGCACTTGGTGATATTGCAACCAAAGCCTTTACTAAAACCTCAACAGATGGAAGGAAGGGAACTTGACTCTCCAATGGATTATCTGTGTCACTGCAGATACACATGAGTTCCCTCCATTGGGGAGAGAATAAATAAATATGAAATTTGCCATCCACAAAAATCTCAAACAATGATTAATAATGGAAATAAGCACATGCATGGGATTTTGGCATACATTTTTATATAACTAGTATTTAAGATCAATGAAACTATTATGTAACACATAAACAGTCACCAAAACAAATAATTAATAATATACCATTTAAATCATCCATTTATGAGTTAAAGATAATCATTAGAAACAAGTTCTATGTACCTTGTTGGAAGAAGATAAATTTTCTCTCCAACTACAGAGAGGAAATTCATAAATTCAAGTAAAAGATCTCCAGATAATTGTGGAGCAGCAGCAACTATCTTTCTGATAGCATCATAAGCCATTCTACGAATTTCCCAACTTGGATGGCAAACCAAAAATATAATCAACTGCAAAAATTCAGTATTCTTAGAGATGCAATTCTTATCTAAACAAAGAAGAGACTCACGTTGTACTTCTCATTATGTTACCTGTAGCAATAACCTGATATTAAAGGCCTCCAATACTCTGCAAAATGATAAACAAAGGATCGTTGACATTTTCCGATCAGAGCTTAACTCAAATAGTGTTCACAATACTATATATCTAAAAAAGAATATGGGTTTCAAAAAAAAAAAAAAAGGAATATGAACCTGTCTAGATGCTCTACTAACAGCACCTCAAGAAGATCAATACATGTCATGCAATCCTCAACTGATAATTTCGAGAGCTAGAAAAAAAAAATAACAAAACAAAATTGAGTATTAGCATCCAAGCACAAATGTAAAAATAAAATATCTATAAAGCACCAGAGAATAGTAAATTTATACCATAGTAGTTGGCACAAGTGAAGGTTCATTTTGAGCTATCAAGGACCAGATCTTTTCCTTTGCCATGGTCTCCTCTAAGAATAAAGAAAGGGTTAACATAGATCAATTTGGAGATGACCATGTATACTAAAGACAAACAAGCAATACAAATTTAGGAAGGATTGGCGAATACTCTAAATTGCAGCTCATAATTAAAACTAAAGTTGTATTCACAAATAAAATGAATGATAACAAAATTAAAATTTAAAGAGCACCTGCTTTGATATCAAAAGCTGCAATCTTTCCAACTAAAAGCAAAGCATATATCCCATCCAATCGTTGCACTGCTTTGGTAAAACCAGTTTTTACTAGTTGGATAAGGGAACCCAGTAATGATGATATCTGAAGTATATAATGCAGACCAATTAAGTGATGAGCAATAAATAACCGAAAAGAATAAAATAGGAAAAATAAAATAATGAGTAGCTTAGTAGGCCAACTAACCCCTAAAATGGCATCAGCATTTTTGCATATAATTTGTAGACAACGAAGATGCCCCCTTCTTAGAGCTTCCTTCTCCTTGAGGCCAGCAGCAATAAAAGTAACTATATCTGGTTGAACAGTATCTGAGGATCGTGCAGCCCAGACAGCTATAGCAGACAAAATTGCAACCTTCACCTCCTCATTTCCTGTAAGTTGCAACATTCAACACATCGGCATCTTATGAGTTGAAAATACAACAGAAATATGAAAGGCAATACAAACAAAATGAAGGGGATTCAAGAAAAGTCAGCATAGAAAAGATTTGAATGCAAACAAAAGAAACCAATTCAAAACAAAGAAAACGGTAAGAAGGGATGATGAAGTAGTATGTTACCTTCATCCTTATAACAAGATAAAAGAAAGGTGCAAATGCTATGTGACAGCTTGTTGAGATATTTCCCTTCAGGAACATAAGACAATTCTTGCAGTGCATTGATCATACCAATTCTCTGGTATGGAAATGTTAGCCTCCCCTCTGAGCCTGCTCACAATGATATAGGAAGGCTCAGACTATGTTTCATGCATTATAAATTAGAGGTCCTACTGGCATCTTCTAGGTGCAAATAATAGAAGGAAAAAAATTAACCAAAAAGAGAGAGAGAGAACCATAAACATGACAAAATAGGCATCTCAACCTCCAATTATAGCTTTTACAGCATTGAACATTGCTTCTAGAGAGTCTGGATTGCTAGACTTGCGGCTTAAACACCCTACTATGGACAAGGCTCCAACTCTTCTTCCTTCTTCTGCATGACGAGCCTGTAGTAATACCACTGACAGAATTTCACTGGCATACTTACTCAGATCAAGCTTCACCGATTTCAATAGAACTCCAACTGATTCCATCACAATCTCAGGGTTGCGCTTCAACATTTTAACAGAAGATGGAAGCACAACACTTTGAAAATCTTCATGTGACATATGCACAAAAAGTGGACCAAAAGCTTCGCAGAGCTGCTTTGCTGGCTTTTCTCGTGCATTTAGAACTGCTTTAACATATATATCAAGAAATATGGGCTGTGCAAAGAAAAGTTTGACGTCAAAACCGCAGCAGGAAGTTAAACATAAGCACTGAAAAAAAAGTTGCAATCCAAGCCCACCACCGTGACAAAAAAAGTTAAATAAAAAATGCATAGTAAATAAAGTAAAAGGTAGAACTCAGAAAACATATATAACAGAACAGAACTATCCATTGGTCACGTAGCTAAAACTGATATATTACCCACCTTCCCAGATTCAAACAAAGAAGGAACTCTACTTGAGAATTCCAGTAATAAGAATATTAAGTCTGGACTATCTTTGTATGGGATCCGACCATCCTTTAATTCTTCTATGTAGATTTTGTATACGTTTGGATACTGGGGGGAAAAGGAGGAAGAAGAAATATGTTAGAAATAAAGAACACATATAAGTTGAAAAAATCAAAAGAATAAACATTTGAAAGTGTCCACAAGATAAGGGTCCTCCAAAGTCAAGGAAAGGTCATTCAATTTCACCTGAGAAAATAAATGAAAAAATGTTTGTTTGCAAGTCCTTTGTTCGCGGAAGGACCGTTGCATAACCATACGAAGTAATAAAGCCTGTGCTCCGGCTACTCTACAGACTGCATTCTTTGAAACAGCTGCAAACTGACTCTTGCTCAAAAGTAGACACGACCACTTAAGAAGTCTGTAGCAGCCTACATGTGATTGGAACTTTATTTGCTTTTCCATGGCCTGGACAAGTCCCGCAGCAAAACTTTTCATAAATGTAACCTCTCCTAAAGCCTTTGATATCACATCATCAACAGCTTTCCTTGATCCAAGGTCATCATAAATATACAATGTTTTAAAAATTATGTCCACCAACGATGATGCAAGCTCAGCAGACATGTCTGCAAAATTAAGATAACAGAGGGAAACAATCATTTCAGGAGTATAATCAATGACTCAGGCAAAACATTTAAATGGTAGTTTTGGTTCTTCCCTTCTTTTGTTGATAATTTTAATAATTTGGTGTTGCTTTTATCTGGATAACGAGCCAGATTAAGTATTTGAATATTCACAGCACATTCAGCTATTAATACAAGCGGACTTGCTCTAGTATGTCCTTGATAGAGAAGGTTAAAAGAGTAAAGTCAAATTGTTTACCATCTGATATCAGTTATCTCTTTGAAGATCAATTCCAAACCAATAGTGAAGGTCTGTTTATTTAAGTTTTTCATTGGCATGAAACGCCAGTTTGTTGTCTCCTCAGTTCAATGTTTACTAGTAGAAATGTCATCTAATAAGGATTGGTTACTCATAACTAGATACACTGAACGCATGATGTATATCAGCAGAAATCCCTAGTTAAACCCAAAACTTAAATGGTATTAAACTATTAATAAACCTTCACTTATTACACTTCCTTTTACTATCTTCAAGGATGTTCTACTGCTGTTTCCATCAGCTCTATATCTAGAAACAAACTGAAAATTAAAAAAGCAAATCATACTGACCACCAACGCAATTAGGTAAAAATACAGGAACCTTAACCTGACCTCACTAGGCAAAGCTTCTTGACCCTATTATGCCATATTAACACATAATGACCAGAATACATCAGAAGTCGAACAGATGAATAGGATCATACAGGCCATACGTATCAACTTGCTCTAAATGCAAGGCAGACAAAAAGAAACAATCAACCAAAACAAATTTTCCTACAACTCAACAAATATATGTAAGCAAATAGGTTGACTGAATTCACTGTAATTGGGATAACAATACAAATATACAAATCAAATTTTGAAATGCAAATGAAATTGCATTAAATTGAATGTGAGGAATTCGTTGAACAAGTCCCTGGACATAACAAAAGGACAAACAAACAAACACATAATCTCCTAAGATCATTTCCTAAAACACAACAAATATAAACAAGCAAATATGATGACTGAATTCATTGTGATAGGGATAACAATACAAACATACAAATCAATTTGAAAAATGCAAATGAAAATTGCATTAAACTGAATGTCAGAAATTCGTTGAAGATGTCCCTGGACATAACAAAAGGACTAACAAACTAACTGACACAAAATCTCCTAAGATCATTTCTTAAAACACAACAAATACAAACAAGCAAATATGTGAGCTGAATTAGCTCGTTACAGTGCAATTGAGAGTGAAGTCAACACATGTACAAATCAAATTCAAAAATGCAAATGAAATTGCAGCGAAATGAATTTCAATAGCAGAGTGAAGCAATCACTGGCCTGAACTGCTGAGAATGGAAGGGATGTCGCGTCGGAACATCCGGACCCGAATCTTGGTAGATGAGGTCGAGATAGACGCGGAAATGGAAGCGAGAGGCTCGAGTGAATCCGCCATTGGCGAGTGAGAAGAATCGGATTGACGATCCAGGAGAGCGATGACAGTGACGATGATGTAAAATGGGGACAGTTGCAGAGAGACACGGACTAGGGTTTTAGCTGCTGAAGGGACTGAGACTGAGAGAGATGATAGTGTGTGACGCTACCAAATGGATTTTATTTTTTTTCAGCTGAGGTGTTTTGGGCCACAGGCCCAAACATTGCGCAGCTAGGCCCAAGTATTTTGCATTTATATTGAACAGGTTGAATATTATGAATTGAGTTGGTCCAATTTAGTTTATATGAACTATTATTCGAGTCAATTTATTCCAAAAGTTTTATATTCATGTCAATTAAGTTCAAATGAGAAACTGACTGATTTCGTTCATGGATTTGGCGGAATGTCCTGATTTGACACGGTTTTCTGAAAATATTTGGACTAAATTGACACGATTGGATAACATTTAGCTAAATTGACTGAATTTATAGTTCATGTACTAAATCGACACGTTTTGAATGATTTAGAGACTAAATCGAACATTTTTTTCCTAAAATTAACCTATGAAATGAGGATCGGAATTGAATAGGGTAGGTTCGATATATATATATATATATATGATAAACAACTTGGATTATGCTTTTAGGCTTAGTTATAGTTTATAATGTCTCATCAAAACTTTATATTGAACATTTATTAGATTAGTTTCTTATAAAATATGTTGCTC
>JAYMTH010000368.1:0-22134 GCA_036897465.1 Pelargonium australe
TATATATAAGAAATATATTGAAAGAAGAAAAAGATGGGAGTGTTAGGTCAAGTATCATGTGTTTTGGGCACTATATGTGAAGATGTGACAAAAAGAAAAAGAAAAGCATACTAGGTTAATTATTATAAACTTGAAAAGATGAAAGTGAGGTCTATCTATCTATCTATCCATTTCTTCTTTATTTTTATTAATTTTATGTATTAACCATGGTTAGAGAATAAGATATCTAAGTAAAATATTTGACGACTTAGACTAAGCTAAATTAATGATGTGGTACATCTCATTAAATTTTACTTATACACACTCAAATAGAGCGGCCCATCTGAATCCGCCAAGATTTTCTCAATTCTTATATATATATAATAGAAATGCTCTTAGTTGACCAAAATAGAAAATAGAAAATAGTATTTTGAGACTAATTTTTGTCAAAACATATTGTTAAATTAGCAATTAGTGTATATAGTACTTTTTGTTCACCAAAATTAACAACCTTTCTAAACTCTGACCTCACAACTTGCAGCCATTTATGCATAAGGTGTTGGGACACTTGTCACCCACTATGTCCTAATTATTTCCTTTCTAATGTTATTAAGATTTTGTTTAGATTCTTGAGTTGAATTTGAAATTCATGGTTTCAATTATAATAATTTCTATTTTCCTTGCGATAATTTCATGGTTTAAGTATTAAGGTATCAAGTTTGAGCGTAGTGTTTATGGATATGCATAAACTATCAATAATATTCACACAATAAATCAGTATTATGTGAATTTGTTATAACATATAATTTCAGTTCACAAGAAGAAATGTGCAATATTAATTAATTTTCTTTAATATTTTTCAAAATAGAAACCGAGACACTCGCTTTACATTTAAAACCCGGGTCCCTACTTAACAAATTTTCTGCATTAGTCCGTTCCTGCCATACAAATATAAGTTGGGTGCGTGCATGCCAATGGGTACGTACGTAAAACAAAACGAATTGTCTGCACATGTTATCAAATATTCAAAATTAAAACGCCACATGCATATGTATCCATAATCTGCATACAAGGACACTCACTGCACTACCCTCTTTCACAGGACACTCATGCAAACACATAATATAGATATATATATATATATATATGGCTCAAAGGACCACCTTTGTTTTTATATATGATGGAATTAAAGAAAGAGAGAATGTATATATTGACATGTAACCCTACACCATGCTGCTATACGTGTGCATGATATCATTGTTTCGATCGCAAACAGCAAGCACGAACGAAAAAACAAGCTAATGAAATAATACAACAAGTTCTCGATTATGAGAATCATGAAACTCAAGGTACGTATATACATATATTTTCTGTCATTTGAAACTCGAGTGGCACATTCCTCGCCACGAGTTATCAGAATCAACAAAACAAGAACGATATAAATTTATAAGGTAATCTAGTCCCAATGTGAAATTCATGTAATACAACTCTCCCTCCATCCCTAAAGCCAGGCTGATGTTTACAACAATATATGCTTCATAATGCTCTCAACTCTCAAATAATGAATTGGCTAAGCAAGAGAAGAAAACGATTACCCTGTTGTTTGTAGGATTGGGTTTGTATCGACATTCAACGTTTTTGGGGCAGCTTCACTGAATCCCATAAGCTCGTGGCATCACTTTTTCATTACAAGAGCAGTATCTTGCATCATGGCCACAAACTCGCTGTAGTCTATCCGACCATCCTGAAAATTTATAAGAAAAGCAGAGGAATGTATTTGGTTAAGTGTTTCAAATTTCAATGCATAAACAAGGGAAATCAAGGGAAGTCATATACATTATCTTGGTCAACTTCACTGATAACATCTGCTAGTTGAATATTTTCCAAACCAAACTTTTCGCAGGCCTGTTGGAGTTCATCTTGAGTGATGTACCCACTCCCATCAGTGTCAAAGTACGAGAACGCTGCATACAAATGATCCTCCTTCTGGATCTTGTTCAGGTGGAGCATTGCAGCTACAAACTCCCCATAGTCTATTGTACCGCTATTGTCAATATCTGCCTATATAATTATATTATTTTTCAACGAAGATGGAGAAGGTAGATCAGATGCTAGGAGCCAACAACACAACATAGTTACATAGACTCTTAAGGGAACCTTGAAGCCAATACACTAGTTGATATAAGAGTCTGTTAGTAAATAGAAACGGTGTATATATACTTGAAGAAACATTAAGAACTTCAATACCCCAAAACTTCCAATGACATTTTAGGTTTAATGCGATGCTGTCTCTAAAACTGATGCCAACACTATACAAAACTTACTTACATGTTCAGTTTCAGATGTTCCTGATACACAGGGAATCGGCAAGTTCATTCTAGTAAAGATATCAACCAACATACCAATTCAGCCCATCCTGTTATGCCAGAGTCAAGCACAAATCTTATATTGTCCTTAACTTCACCTAGGGCCATGCCCACCATACAATTATTGGCCACCATTTATGTTTTGGTAATGCACCTGTCACTAGTTAAATCCCCACATGGACTTGTAGTATAAATTAAAGATCATAGGATTCATTTCCAAAACTCCCATGTTTAATCAAAGACCACACTTCAGTTGACCACCATACAAGCAAATATATCAATCTCATAGGAATCGTTGTTTACCAGTACATTCAGTTACATTGTTATCCCTTGAATAAGAGATGCTTTTAGGCAGTCCAGGATGCATGTGCACGTTTGTGATTGTAGCTTCCATAAATCCCAATATGCATACACAACTCTACTCTGTGAAGCAGTGGTGGCCCAGTAATGTTAAGTAATAGCCAAAAAGCATAGGCCCTCTTTCCTGTGCCATCATAAAATGGTACTCCCTCCGTCCCAATATATGAGCATCCACTTTCTCTATAAAAATTGTCCCAAAATGAGTGTCCACTTTCCCTTTTTGTTTAGTTAGTTATGCATGAATTACCTATATTAATATCTCTAAAATAAGATAGTTAGAGTTGAGTTTGTTAGAACACAAACACATGGGGGTATAAGAGAGAAAATCTAATCCTTACCAACTCATCCTTAATTTTTATAAAAAGTGAAAGTAGACACTCGTTTTAGGATGGAAGGAGTATGATGTATTCTCTTTTTACTGCGTTCCTTTGGCGTTTGATCCTTTAGAAATCAGGTTGGATCAGTTCCAATTACTGACGGATATCAGTTACTCTGTTGTGTTATATATAAGTGCAAGAACCTTTCATATAGTAGACAATATTTGGAAGCAACAGCCTAGTTCCAACTAAAGAACCTATAATATAGGCAACTGTGCAACTTTGAAACAAACTGAAACACAAAATAATATGTTCATTGTAGCAGTACACAATCATAGGAAACAAGGAAAAGCTTTTCAATTTTGGACCACCTAGGTGGACAGAAAAATGCACACACAAGTGCACAAATGCCATGTGTCAGCATTTTTTTTTTTGGTCATCAGGTTTTCCCTTTCAATTTTTCACATATATAACAGCTATAGATTTTTTCTACAACAATTTGAAAATATCAATCTTCATTGAATTTTTTTTACTCAATCCTATGAAATTAGCATTATTGTTACTAGCAGATACTCCAATGAATGAGCACCTCCCATCCCTCACCTGATTTGGCTTCTGCTCAGACTCCCCACTGTTATTTCTATAGCAAACTGAACTATCAGTCTTCATTGATAATTTTTTATTGTATCCCCAAGATATTATGATTATTGTTTCTAGACACTATTAGGAATTATCCCCAGTTCCTTGAGAAAACAGATCACCTCCCACTCCCCACCTGATTTCACCTCCGTGTGCTTACAATTGCAACCGGCTATATAGCAAGCCATGCTGACTGAGGCTTAGCTGAGATCTATTTAATTATTTTGAGTAATATAGAGACAAGGCATTACTCTCAATCCACATGCTACACTGTTCAGCCTCACCGTGGCTCATTCAGAACTAAGACTCAACCTAGATTAAAGCAGGGAAATTCAATTGGTTCCACCAAGGAAATAGTAGATACTGAAAAAGCCTCGTTTTAAAAAACTATGTAGAGATACATAACAAGATTTGCAACTCACTTACCGCTTGCATCAACCCCGTAATTTCTGAATCCTTGATACTGGCACCCACTCTTTCTAATCCAGACTTCAATTCCTCGAGAGTGATTTGTCCACTGTTATCTGCATCAATCATCTTAAACATTTCTTTCAAGCCAGCAATTTCATCTTCGGATAGGATTTCTGCTATGACCTATAGAAAGAAAGCATGCACTGTTAAGTTATACACTGAAGTAGAAATCAATGATGTAGAACTACAAGATGTCTGACCAAGTTCTGTGAGATCATAATTGATAAATCAATACCCCAAATAGCAAGAATCTTTATTACTTTTTTAACCAACCAAAAGAAAAATATACAAGCTGTTAACCATATAAAACTATTCTGCTATAATTTATGGATTCATTTCACATTGTAAACTGGTGAAAAAGTCATTTGTAAGCAGAGTGCAAGGGATCAGGGGATGTTCATACACCCTCTATAATACCATACAGGAATTAACAATAAGACTTATGACAATGAGGTCCACAAGAGATAGATGAATTTGAAAGGTACCAGAAAAATTATCAGATCACAAGATGTTCATTAATATTTTTTTAAATCTGTATATTTTGGGCTTTTGATACAAGAGCAGACAGTTTAGAATACTTTTGCATCATCTTGATAAAATTACTTATTTTATGCAAGTCTAATGGTTAGTGCTTTTCGTATTATGTTTTTATCTCATTCCCTTTTTTACTTTAAAGAATGGACATACTCGTTTAGAAAGAAGAGTATCTACTACCATATTTATAGTATGGAAATTCTAGAAAATTCATATATATCCTTTCCTTGGCTTAAGAATCATTTTATATCAAAGATAGTAGTTCCCTACTTATATTAGTTACTTTTACGGGACACTCCCAGGATTAATCTCTATTGCCTTCCATCTCTTAGTACTTCTTTATTATACATCCAAACAAGAGCAAGTATGCTAGAAGCACTCAGTAGGGCAAGTGGTTGATTTCACTTGGTCCCTCGAGATCTCAAATTTGAGCCTTGGTGTTTGTACACTTGCTGATAAAGAAAAAAGTATGCTAGAAGCTGGCAGGAAAGAAGTAAACAAAGATTTAACCAGCTAAATAAAACTGAAAGCTCTAGCATTTAGGAAGGTAAATAGCTATTCATATACTGTTATGACATGCTTGTCACTTAGCATTGGCCAATTGCACAATAATGAAGCTACTTACTCTAATAGCTATTTTTTTGAGCTTGGTCATCGCTGAAAATTGCTTCAAGCGGCTTAGTACCGCAGAATCAAGAGGTTTATCAGGAGCTTCACCATCAACCTGAACCCAAGGGTGACCTGCAAGAGAGCAAAATTTAGGCGTACTAAGGAAGAAACCAAACCATTTTTTCCTTCGTTTGGCCTGAGATAATAATGAAATTAAGTTCAAATCGTAAATGATACATTTGGTTTTTCATAACATAATCTGTTGATTGCCAAGTAAAAAGACTCATCCATGCATGCCTAAATAAAGCATATGCAAGAAAAACCTTGTAAGAGAATCTTGATAGTAATTTTAAAATCAGAAAAGCATAATGAATGCATTTTGAATAGCAAATATTGTTACTTTTGAAATAATCACCACTACTGCATTAGCAATTCCATACTCTGTAGGAGGGTCTTTGGGCAGTAACCTTGCTTTGGGTTTGGCAAAGCAGTCTAGGAACATTACGCAGATGGTTTAGTCTGGGAGTTATATCAATCTCTCTATCAAATTTAGCAATGCCACCAGAAAATTATGGTGACTAATTGTGAACACTCTCTTTTGTAGTAACATTTTTTGCTATGTGCTTAAGGATTTGGATATGTCTAGATAGACTCTAACAACTTATTGGGAAACCAAATCTCTCTCCCTTCTTTAGCCAAGACTTTAGCCTCCACCTTTCCTCTCCCTATCAGCCCTTTTGTCTACAACTCTAATTAAAACCTCTATTATTTCAAACTCACTTCCCTATAGGAAGGGGGTACACGTGACACAGTAAGGCTTTGGCACCCTATAGCTCATTATGATTTACAAGATGATCAGATTAATTTGTAAGTATATCAGATAAGAGATGTATCACCACCAAAATAAAATATAATCTTTATAATAGCTCTGGAGACGAAACAATATAGAATCAGATTATTGGAACATGCATACTCACAAAGTACTTCATGGGCTGTCGGCCGCTTCTTAGGATCTCTGGTTAGCATTCTCCGGACCAGATCTTTTGCACTAGCAGATATACTGGGCCATGGTTCTGATGAGAAGTCAAGCTGACCTTTCAAAACCTGCTCAAATATTCCTTGTTCCGTCTCTGATCCAGAACACAAGCATTGCATACCAAAAATCAGATACAATTTGACAGTTTCTTATAATCAGTGTGAAACTGCTGTACAATAGATAAAAAAACCAGAGAATCTTTCTTAAAACAATGAAAGGAAGAAAAAGAACAGGTAACCATAAAAATTCTTACCATCCCAGAATGGGGGAACCCCGCATAGTAAAATATAAATGATCACTCCTGCACTCCAAACATCACATTCTTGACCATAATTTTTCCGCAAAACTTCTGGGGCCACATAATAAGGACTGCCAACCACATCAGTGAATGTTTCACCTGAATGAATGAACTATTAGTTCTTGATGTGTCATAGAGAGGGCTGTAAGGTGGCAGTGTTTCCTTCACAAATATTAATTGGCTATTTAAGATATAAAATGAAATGAATAGCTTATAGGTGACATTAAGATGCCAGAATACTAATAATATTTTACATTGAAATTTATACTTTTATCTGGCATGGTCAAGAAACAAATATATTTGCAAACAGTTCTCTTCCTTGCCTTGCTTATTGCCTTATCTTTTTCCTCTCTTTTCTTATTTTATTTCAAATAATAGCGAGCAGTTGGATAGTTGGGCAAACCTTATGCTATTTAATCAAGTTGGACATTGTTTCTGTCATTAAAAAGAAGTGGCATAGTGTTTGCAGGAAGAGAACAGGTCCGAACAAAGATAGTCTTGATAACAAATATGTTGCTGAAACGATACAATGCACTTTTTTGCAGCATCTTAAAAAAATCTCTCTAATATCTCGGGTTCTGTATTGGACAGAAACAAGGTCTCTATCCCAAGAATGAACTTTGAACTTTTCTCAGGTAAAAAGAATAGGAACTTGATCAACTAAGAGGTTACTTTTGAATATCTGTTTTTGGTGTCAAAACTGATTGGAATAACGATATCATTGAACAAATTGTTATTAATGATAAAAACTAGGACATTGATAATAGCTTTAGAGATAACACTACAGAAATAGTTGTTACCTTCATAATCTCATCACGTTAAACATATAGAGTAGGAAGTACTTTATAAACAAGGGACACAATAATAATGTGTTTTTAGTAATAAACTTTTCTGTGCAACATAAACTAACACTTACTCGTTGTTCCATTCTTTGTGAACAATAATTTCAACAGAGCATCCAATTGGTCCCATTCTATTTTTGGAATTTTTAAATATTTTATATCAAGAATTTTTAAGGCTTTATATATCATAAGAGAATTGAGAAGCAAGCAAGAAATCAGATGAAAATGGTCAAACACTTCCTGCAAGTTCTAGGTAACCAGTATCAGGCTGATTGATCAGTCTCTAAATGTTTACTAACTGGAATCATATACCACACATGTCAAATAGCCTAGCTCTCATTATAGCGTATTTATTGTTGTAAAGTCAAAATCTAATAACTAAACTTTAGTTAGTTTTAGAACTCGTCTCATAAACTACCTTATATTCTAATCATACTGAACATGCAGTAAAGCCATCAAAATTCACACAATCCAATGCCATGCCATAAACAATCAACTAATGAAAATGCACCTGGTTTAAAGAACACTGAGAGCCCAAAATCTATAGTTTTAAGTAGCGCGTCCTCTTGTTGATTGACAAATAGAAAATTCTCCGGTTTCAAGTCCCGATGCAGAACACCTAAAGAATGACAAGCTTCCACCACGCCAACTATAGTCCTTGCGAGCTCAGCTGCCTTCCTCTCGGTATAATGCCCCCTCTGGATAATCCTATCGAAAAGCTCCCCACCTGCACAAAGCTCCATTATAAGATGTACCGCAACAGCATCCTCATAAGCACCCACAATTTGAATCACATTGGGGTGCCCAGCCAAGTGGTGCATTATCTGAATCTCCCTCCGCACATCCTCCACATCCTCTTTGGTAGTCAATTTCCTCTTGGCAATGGATTTGCAAGCAAACTCCTTCCCGGTCCCTTTCTCGAGGCAAAGGAAGGTAGTCCCAAATTGCCCTTGCCCTAGCTTCCTCCCCAAGCTGTAAAGGTCCTTCAAATTCCCTGTTTTCCTGCCCAAAACAGAATCAACCTGGAGACCAGCAATCGGCATTCTCTTCATAGGGGCAGGCTTGTTGGCTTCTCCGGGCTTCGGAGCTGCCTGATTTACTTTCGCAGGATCAGGCGGGGCCTTGACATGAAGCTGAGGCATACCCTGAGAATCATTGCCAGGTTTAGCCGCGGCGGTATCAGGAGCTGCATTCTTGGCGGCGCTGTTCTCACCGGTGGCCGGAGGAAGGCGGTCCTCCGGTGGCCTGGTTTTCCACACGGCGGCGGTAACGGATTGCAAGAATCCACTACTCTTCACAGTCGTGGCGGGTGCTGGAGAGGGAGCTGGGGAGGGTCCTACGCAATTGTTTCCCATGTGAATTGAAGCAAAAACAAAAAAAAAATAATGGCGAATCCGATCAGCACCTTATCATCACCAACTCGATCGTGATTCCAACCCCAAATACCAGCAAAAAATCACCCAAATTTCAGACCCTGTTTGGATTTTCGATGAATCAAGCCCTAATTAATTTGCTCGCACCCAAAACCATATTCACGACAAAGATCTCAAAATTCCCAAATCGCAACGAACAAAATTTCCTGGAAAATATATACGACTTGGATACAAAACCTAAAAGTGGCATCATCAAATTCCAAAAATTCAATAAAATGAACGAAAAGTTGGGAGTGAAAAATTGGACCTATGGAGTGAGTAGAGAAGAGGAATCGACAAATGGATCAAACGCTGAGAAAATGTTGATGTTGATGTTCTGCAGATGAGAGGCATTTTTCATTGATAAATTGTTCCATAATTACTCTTTAAACAAGGTGTTAATTATAATGACGATTGGTTGGTACTTCAACATGCATGCATGCGATGCGATGCGTGCATGGCACTCCATTTTGGACCGCCACCTTTTTCATAAATACAAATATACAAGTTCAGCCACGTGTCGCCCATGGAAGAGTGGAAGAGAAGAATCCAAATCTAACGATTTCACGGCCCACATTAAACGGACGTTAACGGTTAAATAAACGGCATTCGCTAGCGGGAGGAGGGAAAGCGAAATTGTTTAAAACGAAAACTCGAGTACTCTGCTTTACCGCATTTTCTCATCTTCCATTTTCACGACCGATTCCAAACCCTAGCTTGATCGAAGCTCAGATTCGGCTTCGCTGCAATCTGTAGCGAGAATTTGTGTTCTTCGAGAGAGTAACGGACGCGAACTCGTATATGTTTCATCTCATTGCATTTGATTCATTACTGGATTGATTGGAAAGGTTGCTGCTCCAGCTGGTACTGTATCTTCCAATCTTCTTCCTTGCAATGGCGGTGCTGTGATGGCCGAGTCAGGAGTTAGAAGGAAGACGCCCTCGGAATTGAGAGTAAGTTTCTGACTTCTTTTTTTGTTTTTTTACTCTTATCTGCATTTTTTTTTCAGCTTAAATTCGTGTTTACTGTTGATAAATATGCAATTATCTTAGTTGTTTAAATGCGCTAATGATCTGGAAACTTTAATTTATCATGCTGAATTCAATCC
This sequence comes from Pelargonium australe, assembly GCA_036897465.1. NCBI lineage: Eukaryota > Viridiplantae > Streptophyta > Magnoliopsida > Geraniales > Geraniaceae > Pelargonium > Pelargonium australe. The sequence continues at coordinate 9,972 of JAYMTH010000368.1, forward strand.
ATGGAAAGAGATAGAGTTGATGGACATGATTTTGGTGGAGATTAGTCCTACATGGAGATTGGAGAAACGAACTCCTCTCCATTTTTTTTAAGAACTGATTAAATGAAGAACTGTCATTATATTATTAGAAACCAAAGTAATATGGATTTTGTAGTTATTGTTTTTTCTGCTATACCACCTATGCAAGTTTTCATTTCATCTGGAGTAAGATCGTACATTTTCAGCAGTTTGGCTTCAATATTGCCTTCCATGTTCAATTTCTGACTGTAAAAGAGAGTAAAATTCACATAGAAATAGTCCTGATATCATTGTGTTACAGGGAGAGCAGTTGAAGGGAAGGAATGTTGTGGAGCGTGTTGGTGAATCAGCAACTCATTCACTTGGCTCCGCAAGGTAATGTTTCCTACACTAATATTTTGATATTTAGAGAATAATCTGCTGAGAACTTGTTTGAGGACAGTGAGGTGAATCATGGACTAGAGAAATCAGAACCCTTGAAGAATCCAAGATATGTTGACATCCGTATGAATGAGTTATATCCTGTAAAAAAATCAAGGCTTCAGATTCGTTCTGGAAAGGATGATAAAACTAAGGTCAGTAAAGTTTTGTTAGACTATCCTGTAGTTTCTCTCATAAATCTTGTCACTTGATATGAAGTTCAAAGCAGTTTGAACTCTGAAGAATGCTTTATTGTTTTACATAGCAGTCCGAAAACACTTCATCTGAGCAAAATAGTAGCTTTAAGAGTCTCTCCATGCCTATAAATTTGGCTGCGAGAAGAAGGCACCAACTCTCAAGGTACACCTTTCATTAGACATGTTCATTCACATTGTATTTCACAAATACATTTTTACTTTTTTGCCCTATTTTTATGATCTCATGCAGTACCAAGAATTATGTGGCTTCTGAAGAAGTTGTTAAGGATAGGATGGTGCAAGCTTGTTATACAATTGAAAAGTGTAGTCAAAGCATGTTTCGTAGTGTTGTTGAGCGTTCATCATGCGGTGAAAAGTTTTCTGGTGTGTCCACTGTTGAAATGGTAATTAGTATACCTTATTTGCTATTCATCCTACAGAAGTAATGGTTCTGTTAATTAATCACCATTCATTTTCATAGGATAAAGTTTTAAAAGGACTGGTTGCTCGTGAATGCCCCCCTGTTTCTGGTGTACCAAGCAATTCTTCTGGAACATTTAGTGATCCTTCATCAACTTACACTGACAATTTCTGCTCTGAGTGCCACATATCTGGTCAAAAGGCTCCTTTGGATTTTACTTTGAAAACTTCTATGCGGATGGTGTTTTCTTTCTCAGTGAATTGGTGAATACAGGCCCATTGTTAGATTGCTGCTTTCTTTTCATTTCATTCTGCTCAGTATAGAGGTACAATCACCCCACTGGTTATACATCACTGTTGACACAATTGATGTTTTTGCAATTTTTATGTTTCATAGGATGAGTATGTGTGGTACTGGTACACCTAATGGCTTGCTGCAATCTACTTATGGTGGTATTGGGCTTGTATCTACTTCCAACCCCTATAATTTTAGAGCATTGCATTCATGGGTTTACCCTCAATCTTCTGTACCACCATCTCTTGTCTCAGTGCTTAAATTATCAACAGAGAGAGGTTTGTTAACCACATTTGTTTATTTATACTGTAAGGATTTTCTTCCTATTTCCTTCCATTTTCTCTTTCTAGTCCCCTTGCCGACCTTTTTCTTTGCTGATTCAGTGGAAACAGATTTCTTAAGAAAAAGACAGCTGGCATGGGAGGATTCATTTCAAAATCTCTACTACATGCTCCGGAAGAGTGTCTGTGATCTTTTTTATGGTAATCATTTTACCCTTGCTATTGTACTAGCATTTTCAACTTTGCAATTTTTTACTGTTTAGTAGATTTCAAAGTCTAATCCCAATGCAAAAGTAAGTTATAATCAGAACCGATTTATGCACTAAATATGCATGCCTCGTTGGGAGTTTTGTCCTTTTCCTTGATCTCTTTTGTTTTTGCCTGTGTATGACTTATACTCTTTCAGTGTCTAAGTTCCTAACTATGACCCCTCTGTTTCTTTCATGTACTACTTTTACAAGTCAAGGAGAAGTATACCGAGAGATTACAATTTTGTGTACTGGGAATATATTGCTTGTACTGTTGTACATGATACGGTACTGATATTGAAGCAAAATCAACATGTTTGTGAAATGATATAAGTCATCTGTTGCTACCTTTTGCAAAACCATTAACTAGATGGAAAGTAGAAGTTGTTTTCTCACTGTAACAGATATCAACTGAGCACAGAGTTTTTTTATTTGCAAACTCTTAAGCTTTTTACTATCATATACTACACATTGATTTGGTGTTTTAATACAAAATTTTCAGTATGTACTTCCCATTTTGTGGTGCTGTTCACTGCTGATGATGACTCGGGGAAAACCAAACGATCATGCAATGCTTATGTCTCACAGTCAACTAGAGGATTGAGGTCTTCGTTGAGAGAACATGTAAGATGCATTATTTATTTTATAAACTTTTTTCCCCAAACACTTCAAAACTACTTAGTTTTTCCATATCATGTAAGATGGATATATGATATTTTTTGCCCAAGTAGTAAGTAGTTTGTCTGCAGTGGAACCTTTTATGTATTTATTATGAAGTGATTTTTCTAAGTTAATATTGATTTTGTGAAACTCTAGATCTTAAACTATGTTTCTTCTAGCACTTCAAAATGTATTTGGAGTTGGGTTTGTGCAAGTGTGTTATTCAATTGGATAACCATTATAAATCGGCCGAAGTTCATTTTTGCTGGCAGACATAATAACCTGTGCTTTCTGGACGTTGATTCAAAGTTTTGAATTGTCTGGTCTAAATAAAACCATTTTGAAATTAGTTATTAGTTTTGATTGGTTTAGAATTTAGCAACCCAAATTGACAAGTGGTTACCATAATTTGTTCTGCATCTGTTTCAAATTTCAAATGCTTCTAGATGATGGAAATAGATACTAATCCTTGCTGTTACTCTGTTGGAGATATGTTATATGATTAATTTTTAGCTAGAAAATTGCTTTGAAGAATGTATTGGCTCCTTATGTTGTCATTTTATGGAAATATTTGTTATTTTTTCTGTATCTGATAAGGTTTGATGTCTTTCTCTTTCTCTCTTTTTTTCATTGATTTTTTAAAATAATGATGAACCAGGATGTCTATTTCTCTATGCCTCTTTGTCATTCTAAAGTAGAGCAAGTCACTTCAGAGGATTTGGTTGAGCTGTCAGAGATAGAGAAAAATAATATGGGGCAGGTTTGTTTTGTGCACATTCATCATTTTGGCAACTTGCATCATTTGATTCAACAGAACTTATGCCTAGTGATTCATGCTACTTCTTCCTTTTGTACATGTTTTTGAAAGTTACTATATCAGTTACTGTATAGTTCATCTAGAATTATTGTGTTGGACTAAGGGCATCCAATTAAGTACTTATTCTATCTGATTTATTTCGAGTGATTATTGCAGCTAGAATGCAAAGTTCCATCTCTGATGTGGACAACAGTTCCCAATTTCTATTAGCTTTCAGCGGAAATAAACATGTACAAGGATTATATGATTTTATGTTGAACTATAGGAAGGTCCTCAAAACTGGTTTAATTAGGTCTTTGCTTTACATTGCGTTTCTGTTCAAGTAAAAAAATTAAACATACTTTTCTGTTTATGTTTTAACTAATTATCTTGGTAATGGTAATCACATCATATAACCGAGTCCAAACAAAGTCATTTGTAACTTGAACTATTTTGTTTCAATGATCATACAACTAGAGCTAAGTAAATATTTCTGTGCTCTCCACTACAATACCATATCATCAAATCTCACATCCTTTTTTTGGTTGTTGTCAGATCTTTATTAACATCATTGACCAGTGATGATGTTCCTGTAATGTATTCACCTGTGCCATTCCAAAATGCTGCACTATCTTCTCCAGAGGTAGGTGAAGTCAGTGAGTACCTTAAAATTGCATGATAAGCAGCTTATAAATTGAAATTATTTGCGGCTTGAAAGTTTTCTTGCTTGGTGCCAAAAGAAAAGGCAGCAGTTTAGCTGTTGTCAAGTTCTGCTAAGCTTAATATATGTGTTGAAACTATTAATCTGTGGCATCTGTGTTAGTGCCTTTTACTTGGACCGGACCTGTTCTCAATATATTCATCTATATTCTGACTTATCATAGTTCCCTTTTCTCCCAACGGCATATAATCGTGACATATTGTTGGATAGGAACGATAACTTTGTTAATAAATATACTTGTGGCTTTTCTCACTTATGAAGATTCCCCTCAAAAGATTTATTCGACCTTGTCCCGCAGGTTAGATGAATGAAGATGAAAAGGGCCGATCATGTGGGTTCTCAGAAAGGATCCAATGCAAGAGACGGTGAATCCATCCATGGTTCATCTAGCGGTCCAATATGTAGCATTGAAATCAAGGATGCATTTATACCGCCTTGGATTGTCTGTGGTATATGCACACTAGTGCGTCCTGAAGTGCGGAGTTTTGATGCAAAGGTATGAAGATTTCTCCCATATAATTTTCTAAATGTTGACCCTTCGTTCATGTCTCATCTTGCACGACTATTTACAATTAGTTCTTGTCGTGTAATGTGCTTTGATTTGGTGGGTTTTCGCAGCTTTACAACCAAATCCACTTCAATCGGCTTGAATGTAGCTCTTGGAACTGCTTGTGAAAAGTCAGATGTGGATGGCCTGCCTGCATGAAGAGAAGCATAGTTTTGGCATCCCAGAAGCTACTATTTCTCCTCACCTGCGCATGAGCTCATTGAAGGGCTTGAAGTACTCTAATGGTTCTTATACAGCTTCTCTTTCTCCTATATGACCTTTTTTTTTTTATATAGTTTTCATGATCTCTTGCAGAGATAAGATAAAATTGTGTAATGTTTTTACCATTATATGCTACCGATAATGGTTTGTAATATAAAATGAAGTGACTTCTTATATACGTTTGGTTACGAAGATTCATAAATGATCCCCATTAGATGTAGAGAAGTGTATGAATTCGATGTGATGTGAGCTCACACAATTTTAAGCGCTTGTTGGAACCTTTACTTACCTCTCACAGGTGTGAATGTCTCACCCTTAAGTTTGGTTGTTGGAGTATGGAATAACGACTTTCAGACGACAATAGAGGTCCACTGAAAGTATGGGAAGAGTTTTATCTACAGGGAGTTGGATGCTTCTATATCCGTTGAATTTCATACTCAAATTTGTCAATAATTCGACAACAGTTGATGACAAAATAACCTCAACCCAAGACATAGTATTAAGATGCGATATTTGTTTTAGTTTTGTTAACCAAGAGAAAAACACAGTACTACTAACTAATATATATATTTTTACACTATGCAGTATACCATTATTCTTGATCGACATTCAATTGGTAGACTCAATTGTCATACAAGACTACTTTCATGATCGACCTTCAATTGATAGATCTTCAGTCGGTCAATTTCTCTTTTATTCTAATGCTTTTATTATCAAAGTCTACTTTCATGATCGACCTTCAATTGGTAGATCTTCAGTTGGTCGATTTCCCTTTTATTCTAATGCTTTTATTATAAAAATCAATCGTGATGATCATAAGGTCGACCAACTACATTCTAAATATAATCTTCATTTATGTTATTTTTTATATTTAACATATAGCCAATGAAAGTTTAGTGAATTCAAAATTACACCCTTACTTCCAAACCATTTTAATTTTCTGCAATTTCTTTAGAACCTCATTCCAAATGTTGATTTTCTAAACAAAGTTTTTCCTCTCACCATACATTTTATCTTCTTCCCGCTACCTCTGTACAGACAACCCGAACAATCCCTTAAAAACTAACCTGAACTTTAACAAGCCTCCTGATATTGAAAGCCTACACAAGTGAACAATACACCCCATTATCTAATTAAAATGATAATTGTTATGCTACAGACTGCAACAAAAGAAAATAGTACCAAAAGAACAAAAGGATATGCATATTTTAAGGAGAATCGTACAAGAATCTTCACTAAACAGCAAGGAGCGTCAAGAAAACACCTACCTTGAGCTGAACTCCAACAAACTACAAGACAAACCTTTGCTATATACCGTAATCCTTGTTTTACTGATAAACCGGCAAAAAGAATACTTTCTATCCAGGAAAATCAAACATGCACAAAACACCCAATTCTGCGGCAACAAGAAATCCGGGGGAAACTATGAACAATCTAAGAGTCAACTTGATGTTCACATGTATGAGCTGTGGCCTCAACTTGATACAGCAGTTTCGGGATTGGTTTCAGACTTGAGTGCTTGCAAGACATCTCCACTGCCTCATCTGAGGACTGTTGTCAAGAAGCATCAACAAACCCATATTGTTGGCTGTCAGCCCAAACATGTACCTGCAAATTATGTTGCCAGTATGGCCAAACAGATCAGTCACTTATTGCCGATCAAGAAAACCACTGATGATGCACATATGTCGGACAGTGTGAGTGTGGACCAATGCATCGGACATATGTCGGCAGATATTGAACTATGCAGAACCTAGTGCGCGTATGCACTATAAAGTCACATTTACTCTAATAAAGGAAAAATGTTTGATTAAGAAATTTATGTAATGTATATGCAGATATTCATCATTCCAAATGCATTTACTACTGAAAAGAATAGCCGAATGATAATCAACTCACTTGCTCCGACGAGCTTTCTTTCTCCAGAAAACAAAGGACACAACCCACTGAACAACAAACAAAAGAAACAGGTTAACAGCTGCAACAACAATGCATGTTCAAGTTATGACGCTTTGAACATTAAAAAAAACATCCAACAATAAAATATACAAATATAAAAATCAAATGAAAAATGAATGAAGACCCACGTAAAATGTAAACTTGCTCAGAGGAACTCACCCCTTCATCCAACAACATTTTGATTTCCAAGAAGCTGACAGATTTTACAGTGGATGTCATTACCACATAATATACAAAGAAGGAAAAGGTAGCGAAAGAGAACATATTATCATGACTACAGGAAGAGGCGAACTCTAATGCAGCAAATAAACCAGATAGAACTAGGTAATTTTGATCATGCAATTACCATAGTATTATAATTAGTCTTTACTCTTTAGCGTTACTAGCTTGGGAGAGATTAAGTGACAAATAATGTTCAAAAGGGGGAAGGGTAACAGCTACAATATAATGAAAATGATATCATCAATCTATTTTGGAAAGATAAATGAAAAAAAAAAAAAAAAAAAAAAAAAAAAAAAAAAAAGTAGACATGACAGAAAATTCTAGAAGTTCACCCAAATGAATGACGCGAGAATGAGCCTAAGCATTAAATGCCAAACACTAAACAAGGTAGCTATGCAAAAGACATTAATAAACAATCTAAGTACAAAATTTACCTTGAAAATTGACAAAAAGGAGAAGGCTCCAATAATAGTTGACTTCTTCACTGGCATGGGTCTTTCAGGTGACATGTCTCTGCACAATTGCTGAGCAATTTCCTTCAGTAATACCAGTTGTGCCTTATCAGTCCGCATCGAAAGAATTGCTTGCCTCATTGACTCCCTGTCGGCTTCAAGTGCCTGAAGCCTCGTGTACATCTTCTTGACATCAGTGGAATCACCAACATCAATCCGATGCATCGACTCTCTCGGGGTGTTCACATAATCTTCACAAATCCCAACTCCACCCTTGGATTCTGTAAAGCCATTATAGGTAGCCCCTGTATGGATAGAATCAATTGTATAAATTCTGTCACTCATGTCATCGTCACCTTCTGACACATTGTCTAACTTTCTCGGATAATAGTCTTCTGGATGTGGGAAGTAATCCGCTTTCTTGAAGCTACTGTTGCGCATAAGAGGAGATTCCGCAGCAAAATCTGAAGCAGTTTCTTTAACTATGCCCATGCTATCAGTGGAAAACTGTCTAGAAAGTCTTGGCCGCCTAGGAGAATGTCCAATTATCACTTTCTCTAAAATGTTCTTTCCACTAGAGAAGTCACATTCCATCTGATTCTGACTGGGGCATCTCTCCATTTGGCAGATCCTATACTCCAAATTCTTCAAACGGTCTCGAGGCGTCTCACCAAATGCGTACTTCTCTATGTCGACGGCATCATTATCAACATCAAAATGAGGTTGAGTGTTGCATCTTAATGGTGGGTAATCATAGACTGAGAATTCATCTTGAGCATCATAGCCGTCAAGTGTGCTTTGATTTCGGCTAAGTCCACCCTTCTCTCCATCTGCATCTGATTCATTGATCCCAAAACTCATCATCCTGTGCTTATAAGCCTGCACTTCACATGTCAAAGACTGAATAGCCTGCTCTTTCTTATACAACAATTCCTCCATTGCTGAAAGCTCTTGTTGATCGTGAGACGATTTCTCCTCTGCGAAACGCTTGAACTGCCGAGCCTCCATCTGGATTTCTGCTTTCTCCCTTTGCAACCTCAATATCATTGACATGGCCTCATTTGCAGCTGATGATGAAGCATTCCTCTCCTCTTCCAACTCGGCATATAGATCCTGTATTGCTTGCTGTTGGCTACTAACTGTCTCCCGTAATGCCGTACACTCTGTCTCGACTTGGACTCGTGCAACATTGAAAATCTCAAAACCAGGAACAAAGAAACGGTTACTATTCTCAAATTCACCATACTTGCGTTTTACTGTTCGAAGCCAATTCCCCCCTGAAGAGCTACTGATCAAAGAAGAACAGCTACAGCCACATTTACAGCATTTCACCACAATTGGAGGTGAATATGATTCCGAATCCATAAACCAATATGAATCCAAACTAAAAAAAAAAAATTACTCAATATCAAATGAAAATAATCAACCTACAAATAACAAATCATGAACCTAGAGATTATTTAATTTTCGGAGCTTCCAAATCCTCTCTCTCCTTGAATCCGGATCCTTCAATTGTAATTATCCCTTCCCCTCGATTCCAATCACCAGCAATCGCCCCCCACAGATCAACAAATCATAAGCAAAACAAAACTCCTAGATGAACAAAAAACAAAACAAACGTTATTTAGCCCTACAAATGAAGCAAATCCAGAAACTCCACCGATTTTCCCAATAAATTATTGACTAAAAAAGTTTCCAATGAAAACAAACCTAAAATACAGAACAATATCTTTCAATTCTCATATCACAACTCACATTTCACGGAAAAAGCAAGATGCAAGAACAGATATTCAGCGAAGCAAAGAGTACCTTTACCATCGGAGGAGAAGCTGAAACGCGGAGTCGATGAGGTCAGAAGGCTAGCTAGCTGCCCAATGAGGTGAATTTCCCCGGGAAAATGGAATTCCCAGAGAAAATTCAGGGCCAGCTACCATCAAAGAACGGAGCGGGGAGAGATTGAAGAAGAGGAAATGGTAACGGAATGATTGGTTTGGTGTTTGGGGGAAAGGAAAGGAAAGGAAAAGGAAAAGACGAGAAAGAGAGAGGGATTTGGAAACCCTAGATTTTGAAATTGTTAGACGAAATTAGTTTTGATCTGTGACACACAATATTTCTCGGTGTCTCGATTTTCGTGTTGTGCTTCAAAAACCATATGCGACATTTTGGGAAGAAACACAAAATAAAGGGCACAGAAGATATTTGGAGAGTCCTATCTGTTTTTGGAGCTTAATTTGTCGGACTTCTCAACCAATATCATCCATTTTTGTTCTTTACCATATTTTTTTTATTTATAATTGTAACCAAGTAGTAATAAATAATCAATGAATCATCCTAACTATAAAATCATTAATTATAAGATGTTGATAGGTGAAAATGTGTACATTATGCATTCTTTTATGCTAAATTTATAATAGATTTTTTGTTGTACAAAATGAAAAATTGACCGAATTCATTTTAAATACTAAATCTCATATAACGAATTATTATGCTCTATTTATCAAAGATTATGTTATATTCGAAGCATGTTTGTAGTCTTAATTAGGAACTATTGATATTAATATTTGTCATTGTCTTCTTTTTTTATCATATCAGAAAATGTTCTTGGCATCAGATACTTATTCTTATAATTAGTAACTAATGCGTTTTTTACTCGAACGAATTAATAATTAGAAAAATATTTGTGTTGAAATTGGAATATTGATTGATGAAACTTTAATAAGCATTATATATATACTCCGTATTTTGTAATAGGATCAGGATGTATAGGTAGGTATATTAGTATTGAGATTTAAGTATTTAACCATTGTTGGCTGGCCTAGACCGAGAGAATAATGAATGAGAGTAATAGAATGAGTTAAATGGTTCAGGTCCCTCTGGACTTGTTAGGTTTTTAGAGTTAGCCTCTAATTAGGATTTTCGTTAGTTTTGATCCTTGGACTGTCATGTTTTTGTAATTTAGTCCTTCTAACCGGCTATAGTAGGTAACAAACATTTGAAGGACATGTCAGTGTGCCACGTGTGCGTGAAACGCCACATCCGCAACTCAATAGAGAAAAGAAAAGAAAAACTCACCCCTACTACGACGTCGTGTTCATCATTGTTATCTTCATATTATCTTGTCCAACAAGACATAAAACAACAAAATTGCAAAACAGATTGAAGCAACAATAAAGCAATAAATTTTTCCATTTCATCCAAACGAAATTTGACCAATTTATTCAAAAACTAACGACAATCAAACTGTCAGATTTTATTCTCTTCCACAAAACTCTCATATATACTCTCCATCTCTGTAATAAAGACTTGAACCAAATATTTATATTTCAATTCCTCATCGTCAATATATGCTCACTACAATTCAAAATATGATATTGTATATGTTTTTTCTGGTTGGATGTTGATTGACCAGAGGAGGAGATGAAGACCAATATATGTTGTTTCTCTTTGTTTTCGGAACGTTGACATGGCATATAATAGTGATTTGGTATGCTGACTTGGCTTTCTACGGTGACATGGATGTTGGTTACCTACTACAGCCAGTCAAGAGGACTAAATTACAAAAATATGACGGTACAAGGATCAAAACTAACAAAAACCCTAATTAGGGGCTAATTCTAAAATACCAACAAGTTCAGGGAGTCCCGAACCATTTAACCCTAATAGAATTGAGATTGTTGGTCATAAATGCATGATTTATGAGAAGATGGAAATCATTTGGACTTCTTTTTAGATATTTAACCATGGGTATCTTGAGAGGGCCCGCATCATTGGCGGTTGGCACCTTTAAGCCGTTTTACCACACTCAGACTAATCTCATTCGAGGCTTAGTCACAGTTAAAGTTTCTCACCTCTCCCTATGAGTGTGTTGAGTGGGGATCGAACGCAAGCGCTCTTCCCACTCACAATTGGTTAGACCCAAATTATAAATCTAAATTAATGGAGCAACCTTATTTACTCTTTTCCTTAGGTCACAAGTCACAAACACTTTGTCCAAAGCATTCTATTGCATAAGAGCATCAACACTTTCTATATAGCATATATTCATCTCATATTTATCTGACGTGGGATAAACCATTCATTTCTTGAATTCCTTTCTAATTGTACCAAAATTAACTTGGATGGTAGTATCCTTTATAATTCGTGATTTAGTAGTGTCGGTGTAATAATTAGAGACAAACATGCAATTTGTTAGGAGGAGTTTTTAAACTTATTGGCCGGAGGACTCCTACACCCGAGCTTTGGAGATTTAAGGAGTCTATATTGCTTAGTCTACATATGTGTTGTTCTAAAGTGATTTTAGAGTTTGATGTTTCGACTATTTTTGATTTTTTTAATCCCCACGACATTGATGCTCGCCTTTGACGTTTTTTAAGTTTAAAATGCAGAGAAAAAACCACTCACCTAACCAAATCCGACATCAGTAACGCATCAATAGCCTCGGGCCAGAATGTTCTTTTTTTTTTTCTTTTCTTTTTTTTTGATGAAAAAAGGAGTAAAATGATCGGTTTAATAAAAGGAGTAATTGACTCATGGTTAAGAACAAAAAAAAACCGAGAAGAACTGAATTTGACCGAATGAAATGACTCAAACCGACCAAAAATTATTTTAAATTCTCCAAGTTACCAAAACAACCCCGTATATTGAAGCGGAGCAACCGACCAATAAAGGGTATAATCGTGAAACAAAGTTACAACGGCTCTTTCCC
>JAYMTH010000369.1:0-22132 GCA_036897465.1 Pelargonium australe
TTTATTTTTATTATTATTATTTTTATTTTTTATCATGCATTCTAAATTGCATTGATCTAAAGTTCATCGTTCAATTTTGTTAATCATGAGGATGGGGATTTTCTTGCCTATCTATTGCCTTGCCCTCTGCACTTTTGAGTAGCTTCAGTGAAATTTTAGTTTTGGATTGTATTATGCCATAATGTTTGACATTCATATCCATCACAATGATTCTCAATAGCTTTGGATTTATGTCTTTGATACACGAATAATGTTATCCACTAATTCTTTTCTGATTTGACAGTTTGAAAAGTATCATAACATTTTTTTAGCATAAACTTCGTTATGTAGATTCTTAAACACTTCTCCTTAAAAAAGTTATAGTCCAAATTGTTAATAGTGTGCATGCGATTCTAATAGTGTTAGTGCTCTTTGAAAATCTACAGTTGCTTTCTAGTTTGCCATATTGATTTGCCATTCTTGTTCTTGTTTCAAATCGTAATAGGTTATTTCAACCTGGGCTGCACCTAACAAAGTTGATTTTGTTTCCCTCGCATATACCCGCCATGCAGAAGACATTCGTGAGGTCAGATTCTCTTTCATTGTTTCTGGTGTAGTTTGAAATGGGATTTGTCTTCTCATTAAACATTGGTGAGTTCTCATACTGAGTGAATTCTGATCGAGGACATCTATGAGCCTTCCATAGCAAATAATATTAAGACCATAAATACCAATGATTGAAAAGTCTCAAACTAAATGTTAATATTCTGGATATCAGATATGGCAATGACTTCCTGAACATTTTGTGCCCAACATTATTAAGCTTGTAAACAACATTGATTGAACAGTCTATTTCAAGATATTTTTTCAAAGAGAAAATAAATTAGACATGTATATAGCGTTTCCCTATAGCTAACTAATGTTCAATTTTATGTACAGCTTAGAGCTTTCCTAAAGGCGAACAATCTTCCGGATACTCAAGTGTTAGCCAAAGTTGAAACTATAGAGGTGAGCTAGTGTTTCATTCATAAATAGGTAGCTTATTCAGAGAATTTCTCTCATAATCAATCGTATTTTCCTTATATTTGTGGTGCTTTGATAATAACATGGACTTTTAATCTGTAATTTTCAAGGGTCTGAATCACTTTGATGAAATTCTTAAAGAAGCAGATGGAATTATCCTTTCTCGTGGGAATTTGGGAATTGAACTGCCCCCAGAAAAGGTATGGTTTCTGTCTGATTAAAGGAGTCTCTTGACCTTATTCCAATTATTTGTCGTCTTAATTGGGAAACCTTAGTTGATTGGGTAAGAAGGAAGTCACACGGAAAGTCCCTAGGATAGCAAATTTATTGGATAAAAATTAAGAGGGAGAACCAAGACATGTTGGGCCAAATGGTTAAAACACTTTGGATTCCCTTTGAGGTCTCAAGTTCGAGTCTCCTTGTGGGATTTGTAGGGTTTACTTTAAGTATGATGTCCCGTTGCTGATAAAAAAAAATAAAAATTAAGAGGGAGAATCTGCTTCATTTCCCCATTGAGTTTTTGACTTGCTCAACTCCTTACCAATTTGAAAAATACTTAAATTGTTATTTTCCTTGGATCTCATACACCTCTCTTCTTGTTTTGGTGTTGATCCTGCTAATGATTACTTGGTGGCGTGGTGGTATCTTAAATTGCAGGTTTTCGTATATCAGAAGTCTGCTCTGGACAAGTGCAACCTGGCCGGAAAACCTGCCATAGTTACTCGAGTACTTGATAGTATGACAGGAAATCTACGGCCAACTCGTGCTGAAGCAACTGATGTTGCTAATGCCGTCCTTGATGGTTTGTAACTTAGTCTGGTTAATTACTGCTAGTTTTTTTCCTCTTCATATACTAACATTATCCACTATTCTTTTCTTTTGCTTAATAGGTGCCGATAGTATATTGCTGGGTCCAGAGACACTTCGAGGCCTATATCCTGTTGAAGCAATAAAAACAGTGGGTAGCATCTGTGCTGAGGTATTTCCATTAGAATCTAACCACGATTGCTATTGCTTAAATCATGACTAGTAGTCAAAACTTTCATGCAATATGATGTGCCCATGACTATTTCAGTTATAATATCAGTTATTCTTGTTATTTTTGTAGGCTGAAAATGTATACAATCAGGCTCTCCATTTCAAGAGGATTATTAAACATGTTGGAGAACCCATGTCCTATGCTGAAGCTGTTGCTTCATCAGCTGTATGTGAATTGTCACTAGAGTATCTATATTTGTTATTCTTCAAGCTTATAGACTGCACAGTTGCTTCCATTATGATTCCATATTTGAAATCTTTGTTTCTAATTGTCACTGTTATTATTCTGACTGACTAAAACACAGCTTCTTTAATGGTCCTCCATCTTTTCTAAAGGTACGCGCGGCTGCTAAGGTCAAGGCTGCAATCATTGTTGTTTTCACTTCCTCGGGAGGAGCTGCAAGGTGTTTTGTACATTCTCACTGTCAATTTTTATAGTCTAACAGGAACAAAAGATGAAAAAGATGTTATCTTGATCATGACAAGTTGTTGTTTGGTAGGTTGATTGCGAAATATAGGCCAAGTGTGCCTGTGGTTGCAGTAGTAATCCCCCAACTCAGAACAGATGTGCAGAATTGGACTTTCGCGGGCTCATCACAGGTACCTAAACCCAAGTTCTCATATCCAAGAATATGACCATATGAAATACCCACTTCGTCCCAAAATGAGTGTACTTGTTACTATTTTGAGAAAAATTAAGAAGTAAATTAGTTAGTGTGGTATATTTACTCTTGTATCATTATGATCTTGTTTTTTTGATAGGCCATTATGATCTTGTTAAAAAACATAAAAAGAAAAAAAAGAAGATGACACTCATTTTGGGAGAAAAAATTAAGAGAAACATGATACTCATCTTGGGACGGAGAGAATATCAAATACAAAAGCACCCAAGCCATTTCCCTAAGAATGTCGAAGTTGGCATAATTTATATCAGATATGATTGTGAAACTTGTTTACACTGTTGTATGTGAAGATGTTATGGTTTTTCATTTCATTAGCATTGATTTCCACATTTCAGGTGAGGCAGTTGCTTGGTGTGAGAGGAGTGTACCCAATATTGGGCAGTCCTCATGGGGTAGGTCTTGATTTTCTCCATCTTTAATATTTCTATTCCCTTCTCGGGTTATAGTAAAAGTACCGTTTGCCTCAATAAAAGAGAGAAAAAAAGAAGATAGATAGATACTCATAATATTTTTGGTGTATACTTTTGCTGTATGCAGACTTCAAGTGGAAACCCAGAAGAATATGCATTGAAACTTGCTCTTGACCATGGTAAATCAGTAGGTTTGCTCAAGAATGGTGACAAAGTTGTTATCTTCCAGAAAATTGAGGACTCCTCAGTGGTCAAGATTATTGACTTTCATGACTGAATAGTTACACACCATTCCATTACTGCTTCACAATAAAAACACATTCCATTATATTGACTCACAACAATTTTTATATATTTTTCCTTTCCAATATCTAAATTTATCATATTTTCATAATTTAAACATGGTGTTGAGTAGTATTTGACCAAAAAGTCAGTAGCATGCTTTAAACTAGTGATATTTGTGTGCTATTTCAGCAATGTAAAAATAGTTGGTTTAACTAAAACTGAAAAAGTTATGATCCAAATGATATGTCAATTTTGCACAAAAAATTATCACATGCAACAGCCAAATATGATGGTAGCATTTCCAGAAGCAATGCAGATAAGTATTTATCAAGCTGAGGAGAATTTTTCAAGCAATAGACTCAACTATAAACAAAGCAAACTTCCATCTACTCTCGTCGTCAAACAGAAATGGTCTCGTCTCTTTACGTCATCCTCAATCTCTTTTCTTTCTGCTTCTCCTTACAGGAAATCGTTAAGACACACATAGAATACTAATAATGATCACACACTCAAGCTCACACCCGGTTTCTTCCTTCCTAAACACCAGAAGTTCATTCACATTATTCGGGTACATTCATAAGTGACTGATTTCCTTGAAGAACATAATGCAAATGCCATCTTCATTACCCACTTATATTTCTTCCTCTTCGAAAGGATCTCTTTCAGGATAGTCACCAACCTGAAAAATTTATAACATAATTAGTTGTCAATAAAATAGTGTCCATTAGCATCTTGGCATTGGGATGGGATACCCACAAATGTAGACAAGGCAAAATGTAAAGCTAATAGAAGGTGTAAAGGCAAATCGTTGCTAATAGTCTTTATCTTTTTTTCCTAACAGAACAGAACCAGCACAATGAACAATGTTGTAGAACATACTATTCTTAAATATTAAAATAAAACAGAAAATATCAAATATAAAAAAGAAAACAAAAATCAAAAGTAGAGATATGGACTAAATCCTGCAAAATCTTCTAAAAAATAACAACAAATCTCAAGTTCTCGTCACCCATGGACTCTTTCTTTTAAACCTCCACTGGTTATTTCAGGGCATTGAGCAATTAGATATTCAAAAACATTAAAGAACAGAGAGACTCTTCCATATATTCTCATCTATTGCTGTGCTTTATCCTTCATTGCACCGTGCAATGAACAAAATACTCATCACACTCCTATATAACAAAGTTGGCATAGAGGCAATAAATAAAGGGAAAATCGTTTCAGGTGGTTTGGACATGTGCAACATAGGAAGATTAATGAACCCACGAGGAAACGTAATTCAGTTAAGAGAAAACAAATTGGAAAGGGGTAGACTTAAATTAACATAGAAAGTAGTGAGGAAAGACATGATAACACTTGGCTTAAAAGAGGCGATAACATTAGATACAATCGAGTGTAGAAGCGAGAATAATACAAATAGAGGATCCTGAAGAGTTTTTCTAACGGATTATACAGACAACCCCAACCTTATTTGGGGAATAACTTGGTTTTTATCGATATTTTTATAAGCGTCACAGAAAGCATCTTGTTGAAATTACTTATGAAATGACTAAAATGAGCAACATCGGATGAAAGTCCCAGACTGATGCAGGACATTTAGGTAAAAGGACACCAGATAAGCAACAAACTTGTGCGTCTACCAATCTTAAAACATAACAAAAACATAGTAGCATACAAACCTTTACTTTGTCTGGCCTGACCATTGCGCCATGAAGTGGAGGGCACTCAAAGTAACGTGTTCCTTTAACCCTACAACACAAAAAAGAGAGATTGCAACTCATGATAAACAGAATCAAATGTTATATTCCAGTATGTATAGCACAAGCAACAAACAGAACGCAACATTTCTAAATTCTTGCTAAGCATGTGTTTAAGCTGATAATCTTTTGGTTATCAGATATAGCTCATAGCATCATACAATAACAGTTGGCCATGACTAAGGTGTTGTACAATTTAGTATGTTCATGATCATTGGTCAGTTCAAGTTCCCATGTATGATTCGAGTGTAAAAAATAAGTATCACAGAAAATTGAGTAGCAATACATCAAAGTTCGTTTTCTTGCACTTATGATCAACAAACAATGACAAAGATTGCATTTCTTTATAAGAAATGACAGCTCAGATTAGGTAAAAAGAAATTAAAATACATAATAAATTATAATGGGAAATTAAACAAATAACATTTCTGATCTGATATTTCCAGGAAACACCAAATAAAGTATGCTACATACATTCCATCGTGTTTTCCAAGGGGTTCATCATATTGTACTCCAACCCAAAAACCAGGTGCTAAGGATTCTGCCCGGCCCACAAATTTAACAACACCTCTTTTCTCCCCGGGTTCAACTTCACACCTATCTCCTACCTATCAGGACAAAAGACAAGGTGAAAAATATGGCCATCATGACAATGATATCATGTCTAGTATCAGAAAACAAGCAAAATAATGTTATGAGAAAAGAGAATAGAGTCAAGTGTTTTTTATTATGACAAAGATTTTCTACTATGCTCAAAGGAATATGAAAATATATTACATAGGAAATCCTAGTACACCAGAATCCATTATAGCAACAACAGTTGGACAGAGCTATCATAATGTCAACATCTAATATTTGGAAGAATCTGAACTACCAATGATCTTTCTCTTTGCTTCTTCTAAGTAACATTGCAAACAGCTTCAGCACATGCCTCAGAAATGAAAAATCTCACATTACTTCCAATCTTTCACTACTCTCCCAAATATTGGGTTTCCAACTTCAATATCCAAATTTGTTTCATCAAAGAGTCGCAGATATCATGAATACCAAGTAAATCTACTGATAAAAGAAGGAAGCAATATGAAAAGTGCTAACCAACCTTAATGTTTGCACATAGATCCTCCATATAGCTGTCTGACATCTGCAAATACACACCAAATTCAAGTTATTTTAAGTATTATATGCGCTACACAAAATGTGGACCAAAGCAAAGAACTTTTCAATTTGACATAACGTGATGAAATGGGAAAGAGATGGATCAGCAGTAGCCTAAATGTACATAAATTTATTTGTGTGTCAGACACTAACACCCGGAGAAAAAAGCATTCGTGCACCATAGTGAGGGTTGTACTCACCAATTATACAGCAATATTAGGAGCACCTATACAAGAAAAAGAAAGAGTGATGCTTACTTTATTTCCAAAAGCAGATGGATTTTGAGATGCGAATTTTCCCTTGAATTTTCTAAAAGTGCCTGACACAAACACAAACACCATAAATTGGAAAGATTGACTATTTAGGTACAGAACAACATTAACTCGTAGGAAACAAACTATTCTCCATGCTCAAGGAAGCCAAAATAAAAATGTTGAAGCACCGAACAAGTAGGCCTCAACTAGGCCATAACCAGACCAACATGATTTGAACAGTTCATATGGAGCTGAGCTATCTCTACTACTTATTAATAAATGCTTTGTGCAGCATATGAAAAAGACCAGTGAGGAAATCAATATTGACTCATCTCAAGGTCCAATTGACCGAAAGATTCTTTTGGAGTGCTTATGAGCATGAAATGACTAAGTCTTCTTATAAGTTATGTCCTACAAATATGATTACAAACTAAAGTTTCTTGGAAATGTACCATCTAGTTTATCATAAGCTTCGTCTGAGATTGAGAACTTCTCCACCAGGGACGTATCTTCCAGCCACCCACCAGAGGTTACTGATGACGGGTCAAGATCAACCACATGTAACCGAAACCTTTTGGCAGAAAAAGGAAACATAAACCAATAAAAAACTGACAAATTTTATGAACGGTAATAAAAATTAAACTAGCAAGAGTCAAGACTAGGGTTTTAACTTGAACGAAAAAATTTAGACGGTATGTATCAAAACTACAGTGCTTTGCTCAATTCAACTTTCAACAAGCTTGATTATCATCATAAATTTACTAAATTCCAGCTGTTACAGAGTCTACACTTATATTTATGCAAATAAAATCAAGCAACACTTCCTTCATATTCCAACATTGAGAAAGTTCATATTTAAGTTATTAATTTCAGAATCTCAAATCAAATTAAGAGCCACAAAGTAGAAGATTCAAAGAAAGTTATGAAGTCAAAACCAACCCATTTAAAGGAGAATAGAAACCGAAGGGCCTGGAATTATCAGTTAGATCAGAGAGTTTAGAGTTGGACTCGTCGTAGAGCTCAAGCCTCATTGAGTCAACAGAAGTGCCGCATTTTTTCCATAGCTTCTCCTTCACAGCTTCAACTGTCATCTGCCAGCAGGCATCAAACACCATATACATATAAAATCAAAACCAAAGGCTGAAAATGTGAGATTCAGCGAACCTGAAGAGAGAAGCGGAGATCGGCGGAGAAAGTTTTGAGATTCGAATGAGTTACGCGCAAAAGCACCGACTCGTCGCCCAGAGACTGTTGCAATCGAGACGCCATGGCCTGACCTTGCTTTGATCTCTCTCTCTCTCTCTCTCCTCCTTGAAGTTCAAGTTTTTCTTAAGCTTAGAGGGAGAGAAGGAGAGGGAGTTTTTGGGTATTTTGGAAAAAAATCAGAAAGCTCGCACGTGCGTTCAGAAATCCAGCACGTGCTTGTACATTAGTCGCCAAAAGGCCCAAAACGCTAGCAACGCAAGAGCACGAACAGTGCAGTGCAGCAGTGAAGAGACAAAGAAGAAGAAGAAGTAGAAACAATAAAATAGCTCTGTAATGGGTATTGTCATTGTCCAATAGGACGAGTCAATCAAGTTGTCAGTTCTCAGCGAATACAATGGTCTATTCTCTCTCTCTAAGGTCAAGCTTCAGCTCCATCTCCTCTAATCTCCAAGACCGCGTAAGACCCTAGCAAACGCCTTTTTTGTTGTTGTGATTTTCTGTTTGGTTTATGAGAAAATGGTTGGGAAAGCTAAGAAAAAACACCTGTTTTGCTTTTGAAAGTTATCTGGTGCTGTGGAAACTGAAATAATATAAAATGTTGGATTCAACATTCATCTCCTAATTAGGTTCAGTGTGGTGTTTATTTAGTAGTAAGTTACTGGAATGTGAAGCTTATGGACTTATGGTCATTGATCAATTATCTTTGCCCAAACATACTTAAGTGAATTCCAGTTACTAAATTGTTTTTCATAATCAAGATGAGTGGTTTCAAATGAAACTGATTTTACAGTCTTTTTGTTGAAATAAAAGCGAGCTTTTGAACTATTATGCCAAGTTCAGTAGCATTATTGGGTTGAATATTTGACTGCTTAATATTCAGGAACAGGTGATGCATCATAATGTGGACATATTTTTACACACATTAATTTTTGTGTTCTTCCTCAGCAATGAATAGTGGCCTTTTGGGTTTAGTTCTGATTCTGTTTGTTGTCTATGCAGAATTTTAGGTCTAGTAAATTCCCTGTAAACTTTGGGTTTCAAAAAGAAGCAGAATTAAAGGGAAAGCTCTTACTGATTCCAAAGAAATTTGAGCTGAGTTGTACAACAGACAAAGCAATGGATGTGAGCACTTCGAGTTTGGTTGATGATTTAGCAGAGTGTCTAAATGGTCAGTTGGGCTATTTCTCTGGTGGTGCTTAAACCTATGGTTTTCTGGGCATGGATGTCTTTTAATATTGTCCATGTGTTCTATATGTCGCAGAAAAGGAAACTAAGGAACCGAGTATTTCAACAATTTTGATGAACTCTGAGAATAACTTTGATCCTTACCATGCAATGAGTACCCCACTTTACCAAACTGCTACATTTAAGCAGGTAAGATCATTGAGTTTCTTGCAAAGTAAGAGAGTAACTTAACTAATTTTAGATTTTGATGCTGCTTTTCAGCTTAAGTATTTTTAATTATATTTGGGTAGGCATACTGAAGTTATATATATGCTGGTAAAATTTAGAGCAGAGACATCTTGCTTGTTTTATTCTTTAGAGAGAGAGTTTAATTAGTTATGCAAAAGTGAAGTGTAATACTGTTTTCAAAGTTCTATGACCTGTTCTCTGTATGGAAAATAGAGGGTGTAGATCGTGGGTTTTTTATGAAGGCACACAGATGAAAAATGTACAGGGCAGCATAATTATTAGAAGGCATCAATTTGATATGTTTGTTTATGCGTATTTGACATTTAATATAATGAACTAGTCATAAATGATATGGTATTATGGTTCTAACATGGAAGTTACCATAACTAAAGATAATGTATTCAACATCAACATTTGTATTTTTTTGTTTGCCATAAACTTTAGACTTACTCATCAAGATTTGGGAAAAAGAACGAGTAATAAGGATAAATTTAAGAAGAGAGAACTTTTGTTGGATCCGATCCAGACCCATCCTTAGATTCAAAAGTATTATATCTCAATATAGTATCAGCTCATCCCTTATTCTTCCCAACACAAAACCGGGAGGAAAAATAAACCTGATCTTCCTGTTCTCAGAGCTGAAGAAAATATTTGAATTTTTATAGAAACATGTTGGATTTGTATAATAAATGTTCAAGAAGTTCATCTTCTTCTTTATGCGGGCACAGTTCCTTTTGTGGAAGTGTTTGTGCTGCATAGTAAATAGTTGCCACGCCCTGATTGATGAATGATGACCATATAAGCAATTAACTTACACATTTGTCTTTGGAGTATGGACCTCGACTTCATCAACATTTTTGGACTATGTGGGTATACTCCCCAGTGAGCTCTGGTTTCTTGCATGCGAGAGCAAGATTGATAGATATGGATGTTTGTATACCATTTTGCATACCAGCAGTATCTTGTGAGGTCTTACATGTGCAAATATTTATCTGCTTTGGCATATATTTAAATTTTGAGTTGCATTTTCTTGATTTTGCAGCCATCAGCACTAGAAAATGGCCCCTATGACTACACCAGAAGTGGGAATCCTACAAGGGATGCTCTTGAAAGGTGTGAGTTGCTTGTTAGATTTGGGTTCTAGTTAAAGTAGTTTTCTAGATCTTCAGATGACAATTTGATTGGTTTCCATTTGGGATTCTCTAGTGAGGAGAGTTGAAAATATGGTATTGTGAGGGACAAATTTTTAGATATAAGGATTGGGTTTTGATTATTTTGAGTTCCTATAAATATTTGGGCTGTGATTTGTGTTGAGAGAGGTGGAGAGGTAGACTTGAACTGATTGGTGCCGTGGTGGAGATATCAAGGATTTCCCTGTGTCATTTCTTTTGTAAGTGCACAGATTGATTTCCCTTGCAGACTTGGATCGAGCAGTAATCATGGTCTGCAAATCTTTCCAGAGGTTCTGGTGGCTATTGCGAGCTTGGTTCGCAAGAGGTGCAGGGGCTGGTCTCTGTATTCTGTGATTTCAAAGAAGAAATCATTTTCTGAATAGCTTAGTTTTCTTTGACTTTATCTTATATTTTGTTGACTATAGTTTTCCACCAACAAAACAACGGAAAATGGGGAATACATTTTCAGACAAGAAGTCTTCTCTGAAATGAACAGAGACTTTATCTGAGCTTTAATTGTCCTGTATTTTATTGTTTAGCCTGCTGGCAAAGCTTGACAAAGCAGACCGAGCATTGTGCTTTACGAGTGGAATGGCTGCTTTGAGTGCTGTCACTCATCTCGTAGGAACAGGTGATTTTTTCCCATTATATTATGTTTTTCCTATGTTGTACTGTCTATAGTTTTAACATTAAAGACTGTATAGACTATAGAGTAAACTTATGGGGTACCAAACATGCATCATCAAAGATACTTTCAAGCGAAACTTGAAGATGGGTTCTATTTATTGCTGCATTAGATTATTTTCTTCGCTGTGTTGGGTACATATCAGATATTGTATGTCATCTCAAGCAAGGACTTTGATCATTCAATGTTGTAGGGTCCATCTTGGTCCATAACATGCAAACTTATACTACACTTTTTCTTGTAGAAGTAAGAAGCATTATGTTGCTACTTTTTTTTTCATATTGTAATGCCTGATTTTCTGTCTATTTTTGTTTTTTTAGGTCAGGAAATTGTTGCTGGTGATGACGCATATGGTGGATCTGATCGGTTGTTGTCGCAAGTAATTCCAAAAACTGGAATAGTGGTGAAGTTAGTATAGTCTTTGCTTCTGTAATCAGGAATCTGCTGTAACTGAACTCTGAGACAGTGTGCTTAATAATGTGCAGACGAGTGAATACAACTGATCTAAATGAGGTTGCATCTGCTATTGGCCCATGTACAAAGCTTGTATGGTTGGAGAGTCCAACTAACCCTAGACTACAAATTTCTGATATTCGTGTAAGATATATTGCTTTTAAGAATCATGATCTTATAAAAATGTGGGGTTGAAATTGCTAGTATTTTGCTATATACATTATGCATGTTTCACGAGGAAATAAATTCAAGTAATGCTGCTACAAGTGAATAAGTAGGGTTTGAATTCTTTTGACAGAATGCTACAGGGCAGTATAATTACACCATCTGTTACTCTTACTTTTGAGTACAGGGATCTGTCACTTAGTTATAACCACGACTTCTTCATGTTTTCTATAAATGCTAGACCTAGGAATATTGCAAAGTAGGAAGAGAAATACTCTCTCTCTCTCTCATATTATTCCATCAATATGGTGTGTTATATTTTCTGATGTCAGGATGCTTTTCTGTTTTCTATTTTTGTCAGAAAATATCAGAGATGGCTCATGCCCATGGAGCTCTTGTGTTGGTTGACAATAGTATTATGTCCCCAGTATTGTCACGACCATTGGAACTTGGGGCAGGTATCAACATTATGCCCTTGTGTAACTTGAGCTTTTACAAACTGCATTACTGCTCGTAATACGTTTTCCATTTTAACCGGTTTGTTGCCTTTCCAGACATTGTGATGCACTCTGCTACTAAGTTTATATCTGGACACAGTGATGTCATGGCTGGTGTGCTTGCTATAAAAGGGGAGAGGTTGTATCTCTTAGTCTGATCTCATCTTCATTTTTCTCCTCCTTTTTGATAATATTTTCATTTGAGTTCATATAGATAAAGTGTGTAACATTTGTGGCAGAGAACAATAGTCTGCTTTCATGTGATCACCTTTTAAGTATATAGATCATTTCGAACTTTAGGTGAACTGTTAATGGCTGTGGCCTGATGCATGTTTATCCATGGTATAAAGAGCTATGGCTACATGATTTGATTTTTTAATATTTATAATTACATTGTTTGCTTAAAGGAACCTATGTTGCACCAATACGGATACGTAATACGTGGTACGATACGATACGGATACGAAATACATCATTTTTACAAAAACTAGAATACGATACGCAATAATACGTTATGTAAATATAATAAAAATATATTTCATAAAATACCTATACATTATAGAAATAATAAGAATACTAACCTTAATAGCAATTTCCTAATTACACTCATTAATATAGCAATTTTCACATTTGTTAAAAAGAAATTACTTATTTAAAATATGAAATAATAAAAATAAAAATATGAAATACTTCTTATTTGTACTGGCCTCCTACTTATTGAGACCTATACAGACACAGTTGTATAAGAACAGGATTCCTTCTTTTTCTTTTTCCTTTTTTTTTTTTTTTTTTTTTTTGCATGCAAGGTTATTTTGCCCGATGGGCAGCTCTTCGAAAGCTTCTCCTTCAGTTTCTTGATTGTCAAACAAATACCAATGAAGGTCAGACCCGGAAGCAAATATTATCACTTGGAGCTGGGTTTGATACCACATATTTCCAGTTACAGGTCCATATATTTCATTTGTAGTTATGATAAAGTTTAGAACCCTATAAACTTGAGAGTGAAGTGCTGATTTAACTATAAACCCATACGTTTCTTGTTGTATTTTCTGTATACTGGGTTGATTGGATATTAGCGAGAAGGTATTGAGTGTACTGACACCTTATAGGTTTGCTTTAGTACCTTAATTTTGAGATGTATACTATATGCATGAAGTAGTTGCTTTATTTTTCTCAATGCTTTTGTAGTTTGGTTTAAATTAATTATGAAGATAGCTCTATAGCTTTAACTCGAATTGTGCTTTTTTTTTTTTTCTTCTTCTGTCAGGACGAGGGGAAAGCACCGTATCTGTACGTTGAACTGGATTTCATGGAGGTGCTAGTTCAAATCACACATTATTGTCCTATAGGTTTAGTTGGCAATGCAATTACCTCTTAGTGGCATGAGGGTGAACTACATACTTTGTTTGGTTAATAGTGTATGATGTGTGGAAGAACTTAAGAATTGTATGATAACTTGTCCATGCCTGACTTAGCAAGTGTTACTTCCCCTTGCTACCTTGATTAGAACCATGTTAAAAAAAATTGTCTTCCTTCTCTATGTGCTTTACTTGAAGGGTTAAATTCATAAGTACAGTCGGCCTTTGCTTGAAAATCAATTTGACACCCCTAACTTTAAAAGTCAATTATGGTTACTCCAACTGAAGTTTTTATTTTCTTGTTCTATATATTTGTACCATTTCCGTTAAAATCTAGGCCACCATTTGTGGCAGTTGTTAAGCAAACTTATAGCATAAGTGCACATATTTGATTTCCCCCATGAATTTTCTCACCTCTCATAATCTATCGGTATAAAATATAACAATTGTCAAAACAAAATACTTGTTTGTTTGGCCATCTTATAGTTATGCTCTTTGGAGTTGCAGAACTCAGATGTAATTCACACTAAATAAAATATCTGGTAACTACAACTCTTTGCCTCACTCTGGGACATCTGATCGCTACTCACTGTAGAATATTCCATTTCCTCTCAGTACTAAATCTGCCAAAGATGCATCCTAGCCTCATCTGCCCATCTTCGCTTTTAAACCTAGCTTCAACCTACTGGGTGCCATCATATGATACTCACTTCTTTCAATGTTTCATCACCTTTTCACTCTTTGCAAATCCATATGCTAGTTTTGGAAGATCACAAGAACAAAGAAACTAGTATTTGGAGAATCCATTTCCAAGTTCAAATAGATATGGGAAGAGAGTGAAATTCGGGAGAAACTAAAAGTCTGAAATGTAGTTGAGAGATAAAATTTGTGATACTATGTGAGTTGGGCATGTTTGGGGATAAAAACTTTTAGTGAAAACAGAACATCTCACTTAACAGCAGGCACAAATGGTGGTTTATAATGTAGTTGAATTGTTCTTCCACAAACCTGAAAGTAGGTGTGATTGTAATGGTTTGTTGAAGTTGGGGAGTTAATATGTTCTTCCTCCAAACTTGGGGGGATTTATGAGACGAAGCATTACTAGATATCGTATATGCGGAAATTTAATTTATACAATATATGTTTTTTAGGTAACTAAAAAGAAGACTGCACTCATTGAAACCTGCAGTCTGCTGAGGGAGAAAATCGGTGCAACAGCGTCAATTTCTCAAGGTAAGCATATTTTCATTTCTGACATATATCAAATTATACTGAATTGATTTCCATTATACAAAAGCATGGAAGAAATGGGATATACTGGAAAAGGATATTGAAGTAATTGATAACCATATTTGCTCAATATGGTTTTATTTTGTAATTATATATGGCTTGAGAGTTGTAAGTTGATTTATATCTTGTAATTTGAAGTTGGCTTGAGTGATCATGTTTTCCCGATATTGGGTGTAAATTACTGCTGTCTTAGTAGGAAATATTGGAAGGGTACTTGAGTGATCATGTTTGTCAGATATTGGGGGCAGATTTATATCTGACAAACATGATCACTCAAGCCAACTTCAAAGAAATTTTAAGATTGAATTCTATCCTTCCAATGCTATGGGGTATTATGTGCCTAGATCATGCAGGAAATTATTACTGCTATTACCATCACCAAGGTTGTTGATTGTGGCAACAGCAGCAGTGACTCGTCTTTTCACCATATATTAGACCGAAGATGCTGATTATGGACCACCACTTTCAATTTTAGATAACTTATAACTACGGATAAATGAGAAATCATTTTGGAGCAACAGTTCACAAAATCGGAAAACGTAGGATACTGATCAGCAACAGCAGGGTATAATTTGAACTAATGAGCAATCAGGCTAACCTAAATCTCTACCACATTCATGCTGTTGCCACATCTCATCGCTATCATTTCCATTAGCAATATGTATTTTTACTTGTCTTTTGAGAACTAAAATAGAGAGCCAGATATAGGATTGGGGTTTACTGGATCAAAGTTCACTTAAGCCTTGCATTGGCTAAGTACATGTGCACATGTTAATTGTGATCATGTTTCATTTTGGTATGCAATTGATATTTTGTAGAGTTCTGGATTTAGTAGTCTACTGTATAATTTTGCAGAGAAAGGAGAAGTACTCAGTGACCATTACAAGCTACTCCCCATTGATTTACGCGATATTAAGAAATTAGATGATGCCATAACTTTGGCTGGTATGGATCCGAGGTATGTTTTTGAAATGAGTTCATTGCCATTTGCTGTCAAGTCTAGTTATACTAGGTTCTTAAAGGCTTACTCAATTACTTGTATTACATCTATAACTGTGATAGTTGGCTATATTCTGTTCATTCCACCACGTCGTCCTAAATCTCTAAGATGGCTGTGTCATATGAGTAGTCTTATATTTTTTATTCCCTTTTCATGGTTTTTTACGCATGATGACGTACCATGGGAAGTTAGCAGTTTTATGGTCACAAATAGTCCTAGTTAACATGTATTCAGTCCATAATTCCAAATGAGGAATTTGTTGTTAGCGACTATTGGTCAATATTTAATTGGCCAAACTGTTTGTTTTGGTGGTAGATGAAGGAAACCAGCCCATAGTATTTGTGTGTGTGTGGAAGTGTGGATGAAAAAGAAGAAGAAAAAACTAAAAGTATAGGCATTTTGGAAAACCAGAACACTGTATCAGTGCGACAATGGTTATTTGCATTTATTCTGAGGGAAACAGTTAAACTGCTTTGTTCTGATACTGTTATCAGACTGCCAACATTTATAATTGCAGAATGCGTTTTGATATACTTAAATCCCGATGCAAGCCGTGCAATAGTTGGGTGGGCTGCGAAAACTTTTCCAACGGCAGTATTCTTCTTATACGAGCAGGTTCTATCCCTTTTCAAATCTCAGTAATCTTTTTACTTGTTTGTTCTTTGTAGGTTTATATTGATATTCTTGGCTGCTTTGGTTTGTCGAACTTTCTTTTCAAATGGTCTATACCATGCTTAATGTTAAATGTTAATTTTGAGAAAACATGGCATCATTTCTTACTCTATTACTATGTTTACATTTTATGGTGTTTCCTGGACAGATCCATCCAGATGATGCCTTTGGGCAGCAAATGATCCTAAATTTGGAGGTATGTCTTGTTTTTTTTGGATGAATTTATTTTAAGCTAAGAATTTTCTTATTTTTCCATTTGGTCATACTCAGATGAAAATGTACTGATGAATTTGATAAAATATAGTTGGTGATAAGAAGCCATACACTACTGAACAGCAAAAAAAAAAAAAAAAATCAGGAATTAAACTAACAACACTGTTTAGTAAGCGAGAATCATATATAGCTTTTGCAATGTTCCTGTCCTCAAACCCTGAAAATGAGGATATCGTTGTGAAGTTTTAACCGAAAAGAAATTTTAATTTAGTCACTAACCTCTGGTTGACAGCTTGACAGAGTCAAGGTAAAAAGTAAGTTTCCCAATTCCAAAAGGAGTTCAAGATCCAGCTCCTGAGGAAGACATTAATGAATTGGTACTGTCAGGCATTTTTAGGGGTAGAATTGATAGCAAGGCTATGATTCCCAACATCAATAGGGTATTCTGGATTAGATGCTTAGCTTCCATTTCTCATAATTTCAACATTCCAATTTCCCTTTATTTCTGTGGTGCTAAACTTTTATTCTAATCCAAATTGTATTCATCTTGAACTATATGTGTGTATGTACCACTGAGATCTAGTGTGATGGTGCCCCAATTCATGAAATAGGGATGCAATTATTGTTTTATTTACTTGAGTTCTTTCTTCTTCCATTTTTATTAAACATATGCAAATATTTATTGTTTTCCGTTGAATGGGTTGTTTACCAATGTGGATATTCTGTTGTGAACATAATGCAAATCATAATTGAAGCATAGGTGTGTTTTAATTTATGCTATGCGAAGAGAACAAAGTAGGAAGAAAAGCCAAAAGGTGTCAAGAAGATCGAGAAACTGATTTAAGTAGGATGGGGGGGTATCTTGTTAAGTAGAGTAAAATTTTGATATGCTTATTTTTGGGATCAAATAATCTATGAACTGATATAATATTAGGAGGCAATCCACTATGAGGCTTAAAACAGTTTCCATCTAGCCATTGTCTGTGGGGTGCGACGTATGCTCTATGGATTCTCCAAATGCCTTCACTACATTTTAAATTTGCCATATGTGCTCTCTATTTTACGGTATATTTCATATGAAGTTTTGATATTAGTACAACCTTTCATCCAGCAAAATTTTCTGGTGTGGAGATAAATCTCTCCCATTTTTTATTTTATTTTCAGAGCAGAGGTTGTGCCCTTTTGGGTATCTATGATACACCAACTTTACTTGCAAAAGAAAGACTTTTTCTCGACCAAGGGTGGCAGGTATGTCTTATTTATTCACAGTGAAAGTATTATCTCCTAATGTTATAGTCTTGAGATTACACAATGTGGTTGACTTTTACATGACTTCTGAAGGCAAAGAAAATCCTATTCAATGACAGTAGAACTATCATCTAGTTGGGATTTGGAAAGATAGACTGTAAATATCTAGTAAAGAACCAATAACAAACAAAGTGGGTGGGTGCTTTTCTAAATTGGATAATTATTTTCATTTGACAATACTTATTCAATGTTCAACATTCTAATTGCACATAGGCAGTATGATTGTGGCTCTGTCAACTTTTGTGCTCTGCGCATTAATCTTCTAAAATTTGTGAAGAACTAGTTTCACGATCTCTCCCTTTCCTTACGGTTGGAATTCAAAACTTGACACATCTTGGAGATGGTTGATGCGAAATATTGAAAATAATGCCTTCTGGCTTCTAGGAACTTTTCAATCTTTACCTCAGTTTTTTCCATAATGATACGTCTCATTGACTTTTCTCCTAGTGAATTTTAATACTTAATTTTGTGTATCAGAGGGCCACTGCCTGGGACATGCTGAAAGTTTACAGTACTTTTGTTGATTCACAAGAAAGACGCAGGTATGTGCATCCATCGATATTTGGAACTAATAGAAGTTCATTTCTAATATCATTCAGTTCTGATTTCACCATGCCTAGCTGGTTGTTGGCTGGCGTTTCAATATGCCATATTTATTTAATTTGATTTTTTCTCATTCTTGTTGTCATTATTATTAGAATTGAGCGGCTGGAAATTTTCGATGAATTTGAAGAGTGGCACATGATGCAGGCAAGTTAATTCTCATCACAGTAGTGGAATTGTGAGCATTGTTAAAAACTAGTGACCTGATCAGATCTTGCATGTCGACCTTGGCCATATGGTATTAAGTTGGTCTTCTATGTCACACTATTTGATAAGTTGTAAGGCCACTTGAGGTGTGGTCACCTTTCACATGGATAGTGGTGTTTCATATATGCCCAACCTATACTGGCCAGTGGGTTGGTAGAACATTTTGATTTGTTTTGACTTCTTTTTTTTTTATATCAGCTTTATTATTAATTAACTTCTATAAAAAATTCCCAAATTGTTTTTCTTTATTCAGGAGCATTACTGTGTGGCCTATGCGATCAATGATGCCATGGTATGTACGATCCTTAATCATGGTGTGGCTTTTATCTAATTTGGTTTTGTTGCTTCTGTATTGCGATCGTAATGAGGTGAAAGTTGGCTGGCCATATTAAAAGACGAAAACTTGAAAATGCATTCATAAATATGGTTGATCACATTATAAAGGAATGATGCCTTTATTCCCCTGCTGTCAGTACAAGATTCAATGACTCAAACTGTTCGCTCATAACGATGTGTCCCTTGAATATTGCATATTTTTGTTCCATTCAATCAACTTCAACCATCCTATTAAGAAACAAAATTATTGGAAGGTCATGGATGTAGACTGTTAAATTGTATCAGAATGGACGGTCCACTACGCAATTGTTGTATCAATTCGTGAGAATATGGCATTACTGATTTACTTTATCTATTTTTAAATTTTGCCCAGAAAATGACTTGATAGCAAAGAGTGGCCAATATTTGGTCTCAACTTTTACACATTGCATGTGTGTATATGGCATAGTCAGTGTTTTTGAATCAAAGTAGTTATAGCATCAATCTTTATAATTTATTTTTCAAAATTTTAACTTGTTCACAGTTGTTTTAACTGCAGCTAGTAGTCCATTGCTTAAATTAACTAACACATTGATCCTTCTAATTTATATTTTTCTTAATTACTTGACCCCTTGCTTTAACTTCTAGTTTCAAGGCTAAGAGTCCATTTTGCTTGAAGTCAGAAAGAATATGTTCAATAGAGTTCAAGACTACAAAAGATTGATTTGACTTGGGTGATGAAAATATTGCATTATGTGATTTTTTGCCATCATTTCCTGTTTCACATGCACCATTTTAGGCAATTAGGGCCAGAGATCACTAGGAGAAAGAATTAAAAATGTAGTTTTGTTCCCTTGGATGTTATTTTGTGGTCACTGCACACTCATGGTACACGCTAGCTCTTTCCTAGAGGAGGTAGGACACTATACCTGTAGAAGGTTAACACTCACTGGTTTTTATTCCTTTTTGTGTATCAGGGATTATTTGGTGATTTTGGTTTTCCAAACAACCAAGAGGACTCTCGAGCACAGCCATCAGCAACACCGTGAAAGGATGAGGGTGGACCTTAACCGGATCTCTTCCCAAGCTTTATATAGTAATCTTTCTTAAGTTTTTTTGGTCAGTTGGTTCGATCAATCACTATTCCTGTAGCAGGTGGTGATCGTTTAGGACCAATCTATCAGGTGAGCCTAGTGCGATACAGAAAAGTGCTCAAATTGATGAACTAAAATTTTCAGAAAGTTGACCGTGTAATATGTAATATGTTATATGTTGTGTGAAACATTTTCTTTTTACTGTAAGAACTAGAATTATTAGCAGAAGCTAGCCAAGAGCATTCTCATATATTGTAGTGCAATGTGATTTAAGTGAAATAGTTAGATATTGCATATTCAAAGCTCAGTATGGTAGATAAATTGGCTCTCAATCAAGTAAATGTTGACTGATTCAGTTGCGGTTAAA
Organism: Pelargonium australe; assembly: GCA_036897465.1. Taxonomy (NCBI): domain Eukaryota; kingdom Viridiplantae; phylum Streptophyta; class Magnoliopsida; order Geraniales; family Geraniaceae; genus Pelargonium; species Pelargonium australe. The sequence goes on from JAYMTH010000369.1 coordinate 20,603, forward strand.
ATCGAAAAATTGCAATTCACAAATTGGATGAAATTAGAAAAGCTTGTAGATGGGAATAATAATTTTCCAACTACAAACAAGTTGGAAGCAGAGGACAGCTTGTTGATACTGATTCTGATGCCTTATAGTTCAGTTAACAAATTTCCAAGTTGAGCGAAGAACATGAATTGCAGGATTCATTTGTAGAAAAAAGCACTTTTTTCAAGTCTTTCCAATTTGGGCGACCGTAACGACATTTTAACACTGGTAATGATAATCAAATATCAGCGGAGCAATTGGTTTTGCTCGTTTAAAAGTTTCAGGTTTGAACTTCAGTTCATACTATTAAAAAAAAACACTAGTAATGATATGGTTTATATTGGACGAACACGTGTCTTCTTGTCCAAAGCTGGTCTACAGGACTCTGATAGTAGTGATATGCAAGAAATGCAGTGAATATCCTATTTATGTTAATGGTGCGTCTTGTCAGCAATAACACTGTATTAGTGATTCCTAATCAATCATTAAAAATTTGCAATTGAAAATGATGGGTTGGAATAGAAGAAAGATGCTATATTATTGTTAGTTTCGCTGCAAAACACTCATAGGACACAGCCATAGGCGCGCGCACACAGACACATCACCTCTCTCTCTCGTCAAAACCCATTTCCACTCTGCCTGCGGTACGGACATGAAAAACCCTCTCGTTTCTCTTCCTAAACCCTAAACAAGGTAAGCTCTCTCCTCCTTCCTTCTTTTCTCCACCTCTTTCTACTTCCTTTTTCCTGGTAAATATCGCGCTGTGAGTGTCGTGTTCGAGTTTTGTTCTATTTGGCTTCGTTTGTTGTAGCTTATTTGCTCAATCTTCGTTGTTTATTTGCTTCTCATGCTCTGTTTTCCAATGGATAAAATGTAGTTTTCATTTTTGGAGCAAAAACTTGCTCAATTGTGCGTTGTCACTGTATTTTGAACTCCAAGTATCACTGTATTACGAGTTTGTTTTTTGGTATCAATTTTGTTCGATAGATAATTGTTTTTAACCTATTGAATTTTTTTTCTTCATTTCAATATGCTTAAATTGTCTACAGTGATAAAAAATACTCAGAACTGTGAGCAATGAGGGCTATGCAATACAAATATGGTTCTCTCTCTCCTTCTTTGGCGAGTAGGGATTATGAAGGGAAGAAAATGAGAATGATGAGATCCTTTTCTTCGGTATGGTCAAGGGAAGCTTGTAATGCAATAGTTTATGGGAAGAGAACTTTGTTTTCCCCATACGTTACTCGTCTTAGAAAGCTGCATTGCTCTGCAAGTCCAGAGTACTGTGATGTGGATGAGAGATTAGCAGTAGGGGTCATATGTAATAGATGGTTTTTGCATTAATTAATTTATAATATAGATGATGGTTCTTATAAATGTATTAGACATTTCTTCCAGTGAGTTGACAGAGATTTCTACTAGTCCATCACACCGATCCGGATGTCAAACGTGAGCTTGTAATGCTCTCATTTCCTGCAATTGCTGGACAGGCTATTGATCCCATAGCACAAC